>JANAVB010030420.1:8978458-9105958 GCA_029216955.1 Iris pallida | reverse complement strand
CGGTGTCATCCCGATGCGAGCTTGGTAGCTGTTGTTGTAAGAGAACTCTACCAAGTGCAAATGGTCTTCCCAAGACCCTCCAAATTCTAGGACGCAGGATCTCAGCATATCTTCTAGCGTCTGGATTGTTCTCTCCGATTGCCCGTCAGTCTGAGGGTGGTAGGCGGTGCTGAACTTCAGTTGGGTTCCCAAGCTGTCATGCAAACTCTTCCAAAAGTGAGATGTAAATCTAGTATCTCTGTCAGATACGATACTTATCGGAACTCCATGAATCCGATAGATGTGCCGCATGTACAGTGCTGCCAACTTCTCGGTGGATAAACCAACCTTGAAGGGGATAAAGTGAGCTGACTTCGTCAGTCGGTCCACTATAACCCAGATGGCATCCTTCCCTCCTTGGGATCGAGGCAGTCCCGATACAAAATCCATCGTTATGTGCTCCCATTTCCACTCCGGAATGTCAAGCGGCAGCAATAATCCTGCTGGTCTCTGTCTGCTGGCTTTAACTTACTGACAAATTAAACATCTAGCCACATACCTGGATACATCCTTCTTCATTCCGTACCCCCATACTATAGTCCGCATATCCCGGTATATCTTGTTGGCTCCAGGGTGTATAGAATACTGCGACTGGTGCGCTTCTTGCATCAGCTCGTTCCTCAGTTCGCCAGTTGGTACGCACAGCCTCGTACCATTCTTTAATGCTCCGTCGCTGGCGTTTGAGAATCCTTCCAGTGTTCCTGCCAGCACTTGGTCTCTGAGTTTGCAAAGCGTCTCGTCTTGGAATTATGTCTCCTTGATCCTGTCCATAAGACTCGAACGCACTTGCAACTGCATCAATGATGATTCCTCTCCTAGTACGATGGCTTCTCTTCCAAGTTTCTTCATCTCCTCCTCGGGCAGTACAACTTCCAATCCAAGCTTCTCCATGTCCTCCAGCAAATGGCGCTCCTTGGTCAAGAACATCGCCATCGGGTATCGACTAAGTGCATCTGCAACAACATTAGCCTTACCCGGATGATATTGCAGGTTGATATCAAAATCCTTCATTAGCTCCAGCCATCGTCTTTGTCTCATGTTCATCTCCTTCTGAGTGAAAACATATTTCAGACTTTTGTGGTCCGTAAATATTTCTACTCTCTCTCCATACAGGTAGTGCTTCCATAGCTTCAAAGCAAAAATCACCGCTGCAAGCCCCAAGTCGTGTGTGGGATAGTTCTTCTTATGGGTCCGTAATTGTCTGGATGCATAGGCAATCACTTTCCCGTGTTATTGAAGAAAGCAGCCCAGTCCTTTTTCGGAAGCATCACTATAGATTGAGAAACCACCGGTACCTGCGGGTAGCGCAAGTATCGGCGCAGTTGTGAGCCTCTTCTTCAGTTCCTCAAAAGCTGACTGGCATGCTTCAGACCATATGAACTCCTCGTTCTTCCTGGTAAGCTTCGTCATTGGCTCCGCAATCTTGGAGAAATCCTTTACGAACTTTCTGTAGTAGCCAGCTAGTCCCAAAAAGCTCATGATCTCTGCAACCGAACTTGGTGCAGTCCACTTCTCAATAGCAGCTATCTTCTTTGGATCCACCGATATTCCTTTTCCTGTGACAACATGGCCCAAAAATTCCACATTGTCTAAAAAGAATTCGCATTTGGATAGCTTACCATAGAGCTTCTCCTTCCTCAAGGTACTTAGCACTTTCCTCAAGTGCTCTTCATGCTCTTCCTCCGTCTTCGAGTAGATCAGTATGTCATCGATAAAGACAACTACAAACTGATCCAGATATTCATGGAAAACCTTGTTCATGAGGTTCATGAATACCGCAGGAGCATTCGTCAGTCCAAACGGCATGACCAAGAATTCAAATTGTCCATACTTGGTGTTGAACGCCGTCTTGGGAATATCCTCCTTCCTGACCTTGATTTGATGGTAGCCTGATCTGAGATCTATCTTTGAAAATACCTTGGCTCCACTCAGTTGATCAAACATGTCATCGATCCGGGGCAGGGGGTACTTGTTCTTGATGGTGATGTTGTTCAGCGCCCGGTAGTCGATGCACATCCGCACGGTTCCATCCTTCTTGGGCACGAACAAAACTGGTGCTCCCCAGGGTGAAGCTCCGTCTCTGATAAATCCTTGCGACTTTAGCTCGTCGATCTGATCCTTCATCTCCTTGGCCTCCTTGGGTTTGACTCTATAGCATCCCCGAGAAATAGGGAAAGAGCCGGGTACTAGATCGATGGTGAATTCCATACCTCGATCCGGCGGCAATCCTGGAAGACTATCTGGAAAGACATCCATAAATTCTGCAATGATAGGATGAGGAGGCCCGGGTTCTTCGGTGATTGAGGAGTAGGTGATACTCTTCATATCTTCCGGAGCCCGAGAGATTACAAACTCTGGTTCTCCTGGTGGGCTGAAGATTACACATCCTCGGTGACAATCTATCAGCGCATGCTGTTCACTTAACCAGTCCATCCCTAGGACTACATCATAGTTGGGCAGGGGCATCACCAGTAAAGGTGTTGAGAACTGATGGCCAGAGATGGTTATGGGATAATTACAAGCCTCAGTGATGGGTATAAGTCCACCACCGGTCATAACTCTACTAATCACTTTGCTAAGTCCCGAATCTATGTGGTGTGCAGATATAAAATTGGATGATATAAAACTATGTGATGCACCCGAATCAAATAATGCTAGAGCAGGATGTGAAAACACATAAATGGAACCTGTGATGACATCAGCGGTGGGTTCCTGCTCTGGCTCCTGCTCATCAGCTGCTAGGGCAAAAGCTCGCCCAGTCTTCTGCTGGTGCTGTCCAAACTGTTGTTGCTGAGTAGGTAGCGGAGCTCTCTGCTGGTTGGTTCCGGGCCGGTGGGCTGACATGGGGCCGTCCTTCACTTGGTGGGTGGCAGACCCACAGACTAGGCAGTGACCTAGCCTCTTCCTACAGATATTCGACTGGTGCCCTGGCCTCTTGCAATAGTCGCAGACAGGGATCTGCTTCTGGTGTGTCCTGTCACTGGTCCTCGCCTGATGATGATGCTGCTGGTGGTTCGAGGGCCTGCTGTTGTTGTTGTTAGGCCTCTTCTGATTACCCTGGAAGTTGCTAGTTCCAGGGTACTCTCTCTTGGATTGAGAAGGATGGCTCTTCTCCACGTCTTGAGCTCGGATCAGGATCCTCTCATAGGTCTTAGCGCCACCTGCGATCACAGGGGTGCAAATCTCTTCTCGTAAGCCATACCTGAATCGCTCAGCACGATCCTTGGGGTCAGCTACCAGGTTCTGGGCAAAGCGACTTAGTCGGTCGAACTCTGCCGCATACTCGCTGACCGTCATGTTACCCTGCTTCAAGTTCTGGAAATGCCTTTCCATTTCCCGCATCTCCGATGTCGGGAAGAACTTCCTGCGGAACAGCTTCTTGAAGGTGTCCCAGTCGAGCTGCTTGTCCTGGAGTCGGGGTTCATTCCGATACCAGGTGCTCGCCACATCCTATAGTTGGAGTCCTACAGCTTCAGCCTTGAGGTCCTCCGGGAGTCGAGCGACGCTCAAGAGACGCTCCATATGGTCTAGCCATTCATCGGCGTAGATAATACCCTCGGTTCCTTTGAAGGGTCGAGGGTCTTGCTTCTTAAAACTTTCTATATCTCCAACCTTCATGCAATAATACGCCTCTAATCAAAAGAATGGCCTTAAAGAAATATAACTTAACTCCTGAATCATGCTTACCTTGGCAGGTCGTGGCTCTGATGAAGTGGTTCTTCCTCTCTCGAGGGCAGCCATGGCCACATTGTGGGCATTCTTCATGCCTTCTCTCATAATCGCGGTCTGCTCGCGATGGGCTTCAGCTTGGGCAGCAGTCTACTCTCTGTGGGCTTCTGCTTGAGCTCTCTGTGCTTCAAGTACTCCTCGTAGCATTCCTACTAGGTCAGTGGGAACCACGGGCACTGGTGGAGCAGCTGGTGCGGGCACTAGTGCAGGGATCTGTGGCTCAGCCCGGGAATGTGTCGGTTCTGCCGCTTGCGCTGTGGAAGCGTAAACGGGCCGGGGAGCTGGTGCAGCATGAGGACGGTCTGTCAGCTGCAAGAGAAGTGGGTCCCGGCGTGCTTGAGAAGGGGTATGATCAGTTGATGACACCTCATCGTCAGCAGGGCCGGATCGGGTAGTCTTTCCTTTGGCCATGATCTGGAAGGTTTAGGGTACATACATAAGCAAGGTATCCTACCAGTCTATAATCAAACAAAAATATTTATTTATATAGTTCGGTCCTATGTCGTGACAAATCAATGTTCTAGTGTTCTAATTATTTCTAGGTATGTTTTTCCTAAGTTGTTGTACGGACCTGCATGGGCCACCACTGAAAACATGTCACGACCCGATCCCAATAATCTAGGTCTAGTCGGACCATGCCCAGCCTGTACCGTTGTTGAGACGGCGGCAGTAAGCTGTTCAGTAGCAGGTAACCATACAATAACACAACTATTTGTCACAACTCAACTTCGGAAATAAACTTTATTAAACTGAAATTTAAATACAAATGAAACTGTTCTGAATGGAAATACAGAATTTTGAAATAAAAGAACAATGCAGAAAAAGGAAAATCTATCTATCGGCCTGATCATCGACCTCAGTCCCAACGTCCTCCTGTGGGGACTCTGACAGCACAACCGGGTACAACACAGGGTCGTAGTAGCTGTTGTAAAACCGATATGTATCCTCAATATCCCCTAAAAATATATCTCCAGTCAGGAGGGAGCAAAGTACAATTCATGCTAATTTTTAAACAGTTAAATAAGTAATAGAATCATGCAGTTCTAAACAGTTTTAAAACAGGAACAGTTTGTTACAGTAAAAACAGTAATTTGAACATGCAATGAAATATGACCGGCTTTGGTTTGTTATAGGAAGGATAAGGGGTTTTTGTTACAGTAGTGGTCATAATCATTACGCTATTCCCCAGTCCCCAGTAGTTACAGTATAGTACTCTCGGAGAGAGTTTCGTGTTTGCATCGTGGTTTAAAATTGCAGTAAAGCGATTAAATAAATAACTGTAAACTAACATAAACTATACTTGCCTCAATGGAAATGACCGGAGGGATAGAAGACTTCGAGACGGGGAGTTAGAGTCGTCCTCGAATTCCTACATTCGAGAGATTGACTCAGCATTAGGTTTACCAACTTAGCTAGGCTAGTTGTAATCTCTATTTGCGTCCTAGTCCATTTTAGTTCTTTAATTAACCAACACAGAAAAATACGGTTATTAAGTGCGTTGATTAAACACGAGGGAAAATATCATTTTAACTATTGAATTCGGGAAATCATCGTCGATGCCAGGTTATTAGGAAAACTTGGTAAGTTTTATAAATATAAATATGAAGCTAATTTTTCTTATTTTAGTGAGAAAACATGTGATTTTTAATTATTAACAAACTTGTCAATTTTAGGTGAGAAAATATTAATTAATTTTATACGAAAATACTTTTTAGTCAATTAATCGTTAAATAATAAAAACTCGTAAAACCAGAAAAGACAAGAAATCTAAGCTATTACAGTCACAGACCAGCCAGCTGGGCTTATGTCCATTACAATTTATTTACATAAATTAAAATAAGATAAACCGCCGTTAGTCCTAAACTAAAAATATTAAATAAATGTAAACAGAAATAAATAATAAAATAATAATAAATCATAAGTCTCAGATATGGTCCGATCCTTATTTTGGCTAATTGCCTCAACGTCCGGGCGGGGCCGGTATCGTTTGCACTTAGCCGGGTCCATTGACCGATACGGTCGTCACCCTAAAATCAAATATCGAATAAATTTCGAAAATCATTTTAAATTCATTTTAAAAATAATTCAGGATTTACAGAAAAATCGGGCAGCATCTCCTCTATTTTTGGTCAACCCAAAAACTGGGAAAATGGCGCCGATAATTCCTGCAAGTCCCAAACCAGGGAAAAACCCACATTATATATATATAAAATATCCACAACCAATCCACATCATAATCGGGACGACCCGAAATAATTTCGGAAGTCCGATTCCAATTCCACAATTCACAGAACGTTTTCGGAAAAATTTTGGAAAGCTAACACATACCAAAAATCAATTCCTGAAATATTCCGGGAATCCAAAACAATTCACAGGACCTTTCCGAAAGTCCCGAAAAATTACGACGTCGCTAAAACCGAATTCCCAAAGGGAATCGGGGACCATTTCATCATCGACAAAATAATAAAATAGCGGGACAGGGGGATTATACCTCGGATTGCTCGGCTAGAGCTCTCAGATGAATAATAAAGAAAGAATAAAGATCCGACAGCAGGAGAAATCGTCGGAACAGCATCTCCGGAGCAAAGAGCCAACTCGAAGTCCAGCTAGGGCACGCCTGGACTCGAAAAGCCAGAAGGAGGCGGTCAGCGCTGAACACTGACAGCGAAAGAAGTCGGGAAACAAACCGTACAGGGCTGCGCGCGACGACAGAGGGTCGGCGGAGATCGAAGGGGGTCGCGCGAACTCGGCCGCGAGGGAGCGGCGCTGTCGGCGGGACAGCGGGTCGACGGGGAGCGCCGGCCGGGATCAGCGGCCAGAGGCGACGTCGAAAGGGCGCGGGGCTCGGGGCTGACGCGGGTGGCCGCGTGCGTCGGCGGGGAGGCACGGTCGCCGGAGGGACGCGCTCGCCAGAGGGGGTCGGCCGGAGGGAACTCGGCGGCGGCGGGCGCAGAGGCGCGGGGCTCAGGGTCGACGGCAGATGGTGAGGGTTTGGAGAGTAGAGTTGGGGGAGAGGGTAGTTGGGGAGTGAAAGAGAGAGAGAAGAGTTGGGGTTCTTCTCTGGCTCGTGAGCAAAGGAGAGGGGGCTTTTCCTCCTACAGTGAGAGGGGTTGGAGGAGTTGGGCTAATATAGGGAGGGAGTTTGAGAGAAGAAAGGAGGGTGGTTGGTGAGTGAGTGGAGCAGAGAGGAAAGGGGAAGTTGATGAACGTGGGAAGAGAGAAATGTGTGTAGAGGAGTAAGGAAAGGAATAGGCTTAGAGAAAAATGTGCTGGTCCTCGTGACCAGCACTACCAATTCAATTTTTTTTTATATATATACATATTAGCCAAAACAGATTTATTTTTAGGAAGGAAAGAAATGGGATTGGGTTCGGGCTGAGGCCTGGGTCTGGGTCTGAAATCCAAAAGTCCATGTAAATTATTTTCAAAATTCTTTTCACTCAAAAATATTTAATAATAATAATAATAATAACTTGGAAATACTAATTATAACACTATTATTAATTAATTACAGGAACAAGGGTTTTACAAATGGGCTGCTAATTGCTGTCAAATGGGGGGCCTGATATGGGGTTGCTAAGGGTGCATATGGACAGGCATTTAGGGAGCTAATGGGGACTGGAATGTTGGTGAAACATGGACTATTTTGGGATGGTCTAGGCCTGTGTTTAGGAGCTGAATTTAGGGACTGAATAGGCTGATATATGGGGAATGTTTAAGGCTCTAAATGGTTGTCAATGGGACTAAACAAGGGCTACTTAGGACCTGTTTTGGGACTGAGTTTAGGGGGCTTCAATAGGGGTGTTCAAGAACTCAATTACCTGTCAATAGGACAGCCAAGAAGGGGGATTACATGGACTGAATTTGAAGGCTAATAGGACTGATTTCAGGAGCTGTAGGGACTTGAATGTAGTTGATTGGGGGCTTGAATAGGCTGTTAGTTTGGACATGTTTAAGACAATTTGGGCTGTTATATGGACAGGTTGAAGGCTGCCTAAGGGACTGAAATTGGAGTGATGCATGGACTGATTTTTGGACTGTCAAGTGGTGGTGTAATGGACTGAATATAGGCTAAATGGGGACAGCCATCTAGGTGTTAAGGACAGCCATCCATAGGTAAAATATGGACAGCCATCTATAGGCTAGATGGGGACTTTGTGTAGGCCAAATGGGACTGGCTTATGACAGCCATATGTGGGCCAAATGGTCAGCCAACAAGGGGTTACAATGGGCTGTTAAGGGGTGTTCAAAGGGACTGATTTTGTCCTGCTACTGCTGCTGTTTTCAGAGCAGTTCCTCCCCATTCTCTCTAACTCTCACTCTCTCTAACTCTCTATTCCCCCATCCTATACACACAGACATATATATAGACAATCCCACACACTCATACACACACAACCAACCAATCTCTACCTCACTAACACCCTCACTCCCATTCTCTCAAACACTTTCAATACAACACACACTCTCTAATACTTGGCCGACCACTACCCCATCCAAACACTAAATACACATTCACACCACCATAATATATATCCATATATATTTATAAGCCATAATATATATATATATATATATATATATATATATATATATATATATATATATATATATATATATATTTTTATATATATATATATATATATATATATATATATATATATATGTATATATATATATTTATATATATATATACATATATATATATATATATATATATATATATATATATATATATATATATATATATATATTTATATATATTTTTTTATATATATATACATATATATACATATATATATATATATATATATATATATATATATATATATATATATATATATATATATATATATATATATATATATACATATTTTTTTTCATATATATATATATATATATATATATATATATATATATATATATATATATAGATTAGATAATAAATATTATGATACAATATGATACTTAGAAGAACACAACTCTAAACACTCAAAAATCTTGAATTAAATACTATAATAACATCAAATCAATATATAAATAATTCCCCATGTGTCCAAATAGGGGTTTTCCCATTAGGACATGATCCTACACATAGGACACCTCTACAAGTGTCCAAATGGACACGAAATGGACACGAATGGACACAAAACCATGGGGGTCATTCCTATGGGTCAAAATCAACCTAATGCATGAGAAGAATGAGAAAGAGGAAGGGATTTATACCTCCCGGTAGATCAAATCGAAGGAAAAGCTTCCTGATGTGCCACCGACACGTAGGAATCCCAAACGGACACGAACGAGCTCCGAATCTCTTCAAACTTGGGTAGCTCCTTCTTTGGCAAGATTGGAGAAGGAAAGAAAAAGATTTGGTGGAAGGAGGGGTTGATTTGGAGATGAAAATGGTAGGGATTGCTCTCTAGAAATTTGGGAATGAACAAGAGAGAGAAAATGAGATGAAAAGGAATAGAAAATATCAAAGGGGCTTGTGCCTATCCCCTCTAGAGGTGGCCGGCCATATGGGCTATTTTGTCTTATTGGGAAAAGTCAAATAAGCCCCCTTTCTAATCTATGGGTTAATACATTGGTAAGGTGTTAAGTCGGGGCTAGTTTGGTCATTCTTAAAACACTAATCCATATTAATCCTAACCAAATAAATTAGCCTATTCACTAACTAAAATAACTAACATGTGGGCCATGGCTAACTAGTGTGTGGGTCCACTAGAGTCAAAACTATCCCGGGTCCCCGTTTCAAGTCGGATTGAGCTAAAATTCGAATCCGACTCAAATAACCCCAAAATAATATTATAAATAATAAAATAAATTTCAAAAATATTCAAAAAATACAAAATAACAAAAATACCCCTGTTTCTGAAAACTGGGGGTGACAGTGCCTTTCAATTATTCTAGTCTTCCACATTGGAATGCCATGTATACTCTAGATAATGCCCTACAGTTGTTGCAAACACAAATAATGACTGTCAATCATGTAAATCGAGTCATCCTGTACCAAGGAGTCTGTCATATAGTCCCACCCTGGAACCAGGATGAGAAACCTATTATCTTCGAGAAAGTCGAGCGCCATCAAGACCTTCTACCGGCGGAGCCAGAGCCTGACACTAGTAGAATACAAATAAATCGTTACAATGATCGAGCCAAGTATCTCATCCAAAAGATGGGTTGTAACATGAAAAGCGGCTAGGGTCTGAACTATGGCAATGGCCGACGTCTTCCTTTGTGACTTCCTGTTCTGAAAGGGAAGCCACAGGACTATTACCATTGTACTCGACGGGGGGTAGGCTACATCACACCTCCGACAACCCCAAAGAATTCAGAAGCAGAAGAGGACGTACACTCTCACTCATCTGAAGCTTCAACTTGGAACTCAGATACCAGCATCGGCCCAATCTTCAGGAAGGTGTTGTCAGCCAATATGACATCCGTACGTTCTTCGGAAGATGAAGGCGATGACCAAACAGTAGAGTTCTTTGAAGTGGAACCCTGGGCTCAACGCCTAGGTGCACAATAGAAATCTCGCTTCGAACTACGAGAACCCCCTTCTAAAGACAAAGTCGAGCAGATCGACGTCGGGGATGGATCTTCGTCAAAACTTATCTTCATCAGCAAAAGCCTGGCAGGAGAGGATCGAGAATCTTTAGTCCAGCTGGTCAAAGAATACATTGACATCTTCGCCTGGAGCTATAAAGATATGCCTGGTCTCGACCCACAAGTTGTAATGCACAAGCTCAATATTTTACCCATGCTAAGCCTATTAAACAGCAACAACGACGCTTCCGTCCTAACATCATGGATGCCATTGACAAAGAAGTCGATAAACTCTTGGGCAGTGGGTTTATTCGCGAAGAACGACATCCAGAATGGGTGGCTAATATCGTTCCCGTCACTAAAAAGAACGAAAAGATCCGAGTCTACATCGACTTTCGGGATCTCAACTCTGATTGCCTGATGGACAAGTTCTCGCTTCCGATCATCGACGTCATAATTGAAAATAAATACGGCTTTGAACGTATGTCCTTCATGGACAGATATTCTAGATACAACCAAATCAAGATGTTCTTAGACGACGAGAAGCACGTGTCGTTCAGGACTCCGAAGGGGGTTTACTACTACACAGTAATGCCCTTTGGCTTGAAGAATGCAGGTGCCACCTACCAACGAGCTATGAGCACCATCTTCTACCAACACCTCTGCAAGACAGTCGAATGCTACGTTGATGACATTGCTGTCAAGAGCCGTCTACGTGGTGATCACCTACAAGATCTGAAGATGGTCTTCGATCTCATGTAGGCACATCAGCTCAAGATGAACCCCACTAAACCCTTCCTTGGGGTTTCCAGCGACAAAGACCTAGGCTTTATCATCACAACAAAAGGCATCCATGTTGACCCCGAGAAGACCAAAGCCATCCTCGACATGGACCCTCCGAAGAACCTTAGAGAACTTTGACGCCTACAAGGACGTCTCGCATACATTCGAAGGTATATCGCGAACCTTTTCGGAAAATGCCTGTCCTTCACCAAACTCATGAAGAAGGGAGTCTTCTACATCTGGACGAAGGAATGTCAGAAGGCATTCGACAACATCAAAGCTTATCTGACGAGCCCCCAGTCCTAGTGGCACCCGTCGTAGGCAGACCCTTTCTGCTCTATGTTCGTGCCATGGATCATTCCCTCGACACTTTGTTGGCTCAGAACAATCATGTCGGCCATGACCAAGCTATCTACTACTTGAGCTGGATAATGATCGGGGCCAAACACCGGTACAACCCCATCTAAAAGGAGTTTCTAGCTCTGGTATTTTCCATCCAAAAGACTCGCCATTATGTCTTGGGACAGACAATTCACGTCATCTCCCGAGTCAATCCGCTCAGCGTCCTCATGACAAAACCAAGAGCACTAAACTCTCTACTGGCCACATGGACAATACTGTTGACGCCATATGACATGGTATTTGTCCATAAAAAATTATCAAGGGCCAAGAACTGGCTGACTTCCTAGCTATACATCCAATTTCGGAATCGTCCAAACTCTATGAAGATACTGCAAATGAAGTGCGAGAACCAAACAATATCGAAAAAAACCCCATCTGGCAAATGTTCTTCGATGGTGTTTTAAGAACATGCCCTAATGGCCAGATCATCGCAGGAGTAGGGGTAGTCTTGATCTCTCCCCATAAGTTGGTCATCCAATGTGCCTATTCCCTTTCAGAGCTATGCTCCGATAATGTTGCAGAGTACAATGCCCTCATCATAGGACTCCAGATAGCAAAACAGATGTGGTGGAATACCTCGAGTCTTACGATGACTCTAAGCTCGTCGTCAATCAAGTTTGAGGACTATATGAAGTCCATTATGAGGACCTGATTCCCTATCACAAAGCAGCATTGGACATCATTTCAACCTTCGCTGAGTTCTTTATAGATTATGTACCTCGGCTACATAACTTGGAGGAAGGCTGACGCCCTAGCTGGCCTCGTAGCCTCGCTAGCAGCACCCGTCGGGACTCGATACTTCATTACAGTGGTGGGATGGGATTTGGCTTGCCCCAGAAGCAATCTGTGCATGTGGACGAATCATGCCATGCCTGCAGATGCGAGCATCAATGTCAGAGACTGGAGGTTCCCATTCATCGACTTTGCCGTCTACGGAATCCTCCCTGATGACCCGAAGGAAGCAATCTCTGTCAAAAGGTGCTCCTTCTGGTTCTACTATGATACAGCCACTAAAATGCTGTACCGACGCTCCTACGACGGGCTTCTTCTTCGATATCTATCAAACGAGGAAGCAGTCGAAGCTCTTCGAGAAGCTCATGATAGAACATGCGGAGCTCACCAATCCGGTCCTAAGCTACAAGACCAACTTCGACGTATGGGCTATTACTGGCCTACCATGATGGCCGATGCTGTTGAGTATACAAAAAAA
Source organism: Iris pallida (assembly GCA_029216955.1). Taxonomy (NCBI): domain Eukaryota; kingdom Viridiplantae; phylum Streptophyta; class Magnoliopsida; order Asparagales; family Iridaceae; genus Iris; species Iris pallida. Next base: position 9,093,249 of record JANAVB010030420.1, on the reverse strand, counting down.
TGTCATGCTTGCCAACTTCATGCCAACTTCATCCACAGACCGTCGAAACCTCTACACCCTACGGTTGCCTCGTGGCCATTCGAAGCCTGGGGCATGGACATAGTGGGACCAATTACCCCACTATCATCCAGAGGACATCGCTTTATCCTGGCGATCACCGACTACTTCTCTACGTAAGTAGAAGCAGTACCACTGACGGAGGTAAAAAGCTCAAAAGTGATCAGCTTTATCAAACATCACGTCATCTATCATTTCGGTGTACCCCAGAGGATCATCCACGACAATGGTCCACAATTTATCAGCTATGTATTCAGCAGATTTTGTGACAAGAATCGCATTCAGAATGTACATCAACTGCCTACAATCCGGTAGAAAATGGATTGGCTAAGGCTTTCAACAAAACCATCGTCAAGCTACTCAAAAAGGTCATGTCATCTAACAAACGCGACTGGGACGAGAAGTTGGGCGAATGCCTTTGGGCCTACCGTACAATGGTGCGTACCCCGACGGGCAATACACCATTCTCCTTGGTCTACGGGAGCGAAGCAGTGTTGCCTCTGGAAATCCAGATCAACTCACTCCGAGTGGTGATCACGAACCAGCTAACGGAGGAGGACAATCAAATTTGTCGTCTGTAAGAGTTGGAGGCGATGGGCGAAAAATGCCTTTTGGCTCAACAGCGCATCGAACTCTATCAAGCCCGCATTTCGTAGGCTTTCAACAAAAATGTCAAACAGAGGACCTTCCAAGTAGGTAACCTAGTTCTGGCAATCAGAAGGCCAATGGTAATGACTCACAAGACACCAGAAAAATTCAAACTTAAATAGAAAGGACCCTTCATCATAGAGACGGTGTACTCTAACGGTGCTTACCGCCTCGCTAAACCCAACGTGGACTTGTTCATGATGTCCATCAACGACAAGTTCCTAAAGAAGTACTACTCTTAAAACCCTTCAAAATGTACTTCCTTCTCCCCAGCAAGAGAATTTACGAACTCGATAAGTGAGTTCACTCCCCTCCTTTGGCAATCATATGCTTCTGGAGCCCAGTTGTTCCGTTGTATTGTCTCTCCGGTAGAAGAACAACCATGACCATATCACTTCTGAGTTATTTCTCTACACCCTACAGAGCTGAATCTTACACCCCGTAAGGTCACGCTAAGTACTATGTTTACCACGTCCCTATTACCTCTGAGTAAACATTTCATCTAAAAACCCCCCCGCGTTGTTTCAATTCAATCATAGAACATCCACGTCCATATCACCTCTGAGTTATTCTATGTATCCCCACCGAGTTCATTCCTACCACGTCCATATCATCTCTGAGTAGAAAAACTTCGCTATTAGCCCCATATTTACCACATCTATATTACCTCTGAGTAAATATGTCGGTTCCCCCCTCTCAGCTTATTATTTGCACCTAGAAACCAAGGTGCACAAAAGATAATAGGTCCACTAGAAATCACAAGGTTCATCACAGAAATAAACAAAGCAAAAGTTCTTTATTTTTTTAATATAAAAAAGAAGTGAAAGGACTACATTTGCAAAAGAAAAGAAAAAAGACAGATGCGTCTCAAACAAAAAAGCAACAAAAAGATGAAGGAACTACGAGTCAGCGGACAACTCGTCAATACGGTACTTCAAAGCTTCAGCCCTGGTCTCACTGTCACCAAAATACGATGTTCAGCTTCACAATACATTGTTTGCCTGGCCTTAGAGGCGAGGTCAGCTTCATGTTTGGTATCCAGTTCCTTCTTCTGACGGAGCAAGATGGCCACATAGTGAGTGAAATTCACAGTTTCTTCATTAAGCTGGATATGTTCAACTCTTGTTCATTCAGAATCAGCCAGGAGTTGAGCCCGCTGCCCTTGAAGAAGACAAATCCTGGTATCAACTTTCGCTATGCTGACGCTCAGAGATACCTGTAGATTGCCCTTCTCTTCTATAGACGAAGGCAACCTTTGCTCCTTGGCCTCAGCATTGGCCAGCTCTTGTTCCCAGATAGCCATGGTGTCAGAATAGGCTGACTCAACTTCAGCCACTAGCCTGTTCTGTTTATTCTCTATCAAAGAAGAAAAATTGTTCCGACAAATTTTATAACACCCCAGAACGAGAATACTGGAGAGCGGGGGCATACATAGCCAGCTACGTATAATGGAATGGAATCCACCTCACTATACGGTCATGACTGTCTAGATATATGAGGGTTTATCTTCAAGCCATCAGTCTCTTATGGTCATGAACAAGCCTATTGTCTCAATCTCAAGCAAGTAATAACAGTCACAAGATTTTAGAGCATCAAATATACAATAGTAAGGCATCCCATACATTACATATTTGGATGATCATGAAGCTAGTTATAACAAAATATAAAAACTAGTAAGAATTTCAGTCATACATGATCAACCCTAGGATTTGTCAATCATGTTACAGCCCGTAGGCAGACAGTAAGTAAAGTGCAATCGAGCTAACACGTGCTCATCGTCTAAACGCCTCAAAAAAATATTTTTACAATAGAGTGGGAGAGCCAAAATAAACCCACTCGTTGCCAGGATTCCGTCTAATGGTCACCATCTGGCTGAAAGGTCGGTAGATCCTCTGGAGCTGCTCCTAAATCTGGCCATACAAAATCAGCTGGGTCAGACCCCAGAAAGAACAAGTGCTACAAAGGAGGCTTCACTTAAGAACTAAAATCAGCAATTAGCACACGGATATAAATAAATAGTAATTACTGGAAATATAAAAAAATCAGGATGATATACGATGAGATAACCATAGGACTATTCAGATAACCAGGTTACAACCCGTAAACCAAACAAGGACCTGGATTGTAACCCTTCATCTGAACGGAACTTGGTTTCCCACCATTTATCGATAAGATAAACATAAGAAATCAGGTCATGTAACAATCTTGTAGAAGATCAAGACAAGACTAGACTGATTAGACTCCATCCAACATTCACGGCCAAGCAATAAGTACAGCTTGATACTTTAACGAACTAGGGTTATCACAGGCCTAGTTACTAGCAAGATGCAGTGAAATTATTCCACAGCCACAAGCCCTGCAGACCATCCAGGCTATTCGGACGCAATTAGGGGTTGAGTTCAGGTGGGTACATCGTCCAAGAAACGCATGTACCCTTAAGTAGCTTGAAAGGTGCACCACATGACTGTGTGCTGGAAATGTGCCCTACTCGATGACAGGCTATAGATTTCAGGTGGGGCGTCCAGATAACGGGATTGCCTGTAGCTGAGAAAATCTCTTCATGACTACTGGATTATTCTAGTTATTAGCCTTAGTTGAATTCAGTAGGTACCCCTGATCGTGGTACTCAGGGGTCCCTATCCTAGACAAGATGCAAGACAAGACTGGTTTATTTGTACAAGCACACTCGTCCATGGTGTCCAGGTCATTCATTCTTGTCATGTCATGCTAGCCGTCGCAACAATATATCGAGATATATTATGTCAGGTATACTTGTCAATAGTGCGCCACGGCGGGCCACTATCATGTCATGTTACTTGTCAAGAGTGTACCACTACAGGTCACTGTGGTATTCATGGCACATGTGCAAGATAACATAGTACAAGCATTCCATCAAGAGACCCAAGTTACATAGAGGGTCATAAGATATAAGCATAATAAAATAAATAAAATAGAAATGGGACAAGGCTGGGGGAGGAGTCATGCGGTTCAGGGAAATGAGTTCATGTGGCCAGGGGTTACGGGCATATGCGGCTCAGGAAATAAAAATCAAACGGTTGTGGAAGGGAGGGGCGCATGCGGCTCAGGAAGAACGGCTCATGCGGCCAAGAGAAGAGGGGCGCATGCGGCTGGATAAAAAGGGTCTCATGCGGCCAGTGAAGGGATGGGCCTCATGCGGCAGAGGATCAGAAACTCATGCGGCTCAGGGACTGATTCTCATGCGGCTCGGATTGTCGAGTCCATGCGGCTCAGGAAAATGAATCTTATGCAGCAGTGGGATTGAGTCCATACGGCTGAAAATTTATGCGGTTGGGAGCTCATGCGGCTTAGGAAAGTTTATGCGGCCAGGAAAGTTCATGCGGCTTAGGAAAGTTCATGCGGCCAGGAAAGTTCATGCGGCTAGGTTCCATGCAGTCAGGGGCTCAAAGTTCATGCGGCCAGGAGATTAGAAGCTCATTAGGTTGGGAGATCGGGTCTCATGCGGCTAGGAAGTAGCGAGTTCATACGGCTAGGAGCATGCGGAAGGCGCATGCGGCTCGAAAAGCTCATGCGGCCAAAAGAAACTTGCCGTATGGAATTGCCATACGGTCAAGCACTGTTCTTCTTCTCCAATTTTCGAGAAGAACCATGAAGGCCATGCTTCCAAGCTCCATAAATCCTTCATCCGAGATCAGAAACTGAACTTCTATAGGTCAAAATAGGACAGAATGAAATTCTCTACAACATAAAACCATCAAAACTTAGAAATAACAAGGTTAAATAGATCAAACCAAAGAAACCTAAAAATAAAATAAACTTAGATCTACGTGAATTTAGCCATGGAAATTAAAAATGCTAAGTATTAAAGTGTCTCAGGATGTTGTAAGGAAGAGAATGGAACAACACAAGTTGAGTTCCTCCATGAAGCAAGATGCACCTGCCTAAGCTCTCCCTCTCTCTCTCAGGTTGGTAAAGAGTAATGGTGAGAAAGAAGATATGTAAATGAGAAGTAATGAGGAGAGAGAAAAGGAGATGGGTTAATAAATAGTGATGGTGGTAGGTAGGGTTTTTTCTTTGGTTCATGATGAACTCAAAAGCAAACCAAGCCATGCTGAACCAAACCAAGATAAACCAAGCAATGAAATGCCCAAATATACCTTACAAGGAAACATGCAATATGAGTTAAGATACGTGCACGTATTCCAAAATACGTAATACGAACTATGGTCATTACAACTCTACCCACCTTAAAAGAATTCCGTCCTTGGAATTTAATTAAGAGGCTAGAGAGGTAAGGACAAGCCACACTAATGACAGACAAGCTATACTAAGCAGTCTACCATGCAACATTCATTCAAGTAAGGAATCGAGAGCATAAGGCATAAGAAAGACATTATACCTTACGAGTCAAACAAGTCGGAATATCGCGATCGGATATCATCCTCACGCTCCCACGTCGACTCACCCAAAGAGTGATGAATCCAAGCAACACGGACTAACTTAATAGTCTTGTTCTTGAGTATCTTCTCTCTCGGGTCCAATATAGACACATGCTTCTCCTCATACGAAAGGTTAGTACCAACAACCAATTCCGAATGATCCAGGATATGGCTTAGGTCCAGAATATATCATCGTAGTTGGGATACATGGAACACGTCATGTACCTCACATAACGATGATGGAAGAGCGAGACGATATGATACATCACCTACTCGCTCCAGAATATCGAACGACCCTATATACCTAGGACTAAGCTTTCTCCGTACGCCAAAACGAATGATGCCACGGTTAGGCGATATCCTGAAAAATACATGGTCGCCGACAGAAAATTTAAGGGGGCGCCGATGAGAATCGGCCCAATGGCGCTGGCGATCTTGTGCTGCACGAAGATGATCTCTGACTCTTCTGACCACTTCAACCGTCTGAGTAATAATTTCTGGACCGAGCATCTGACTCCCTCCAACATCATCCCATGCTAGCGGGGATCTGCACTTCCTACCATACAATGCCTCGAACGGTGCCATCTGGATACTGGCTTGGAAACTGTTGTTGTACGAGAACTCTACCAGGTGCAGGTGATCTTCCCATGAACCATAAAAGTCGAGGGTACAAGATCTCAACATATCTTCCAAGGTTCGTATGGTACGCTCTGACTAACCATCTGCCTGCGGATGATAAGCTGAGCTGAACTGGAGGTGAGTTCCCAAACTCTCTTGTAGACTGCACCAAAAGTGCGACGTAAATCTCTAATCTCGGTCTGAGGTGATACTGAATGGAATACCGTAAAGTCTGATAATTTTCCTGAGGTACATCTCTGCTAGCTGAGCCGTCGACTGACCAACTCTGAATGGAAGAAAGTGAGCCACCTTCGTGTGCCTGTCAACTATAACCCAAATCGCATCTCTACCGGTCGGGGACCTAGGTAATCCAGTCACAAAATCTATGGTTATATGCTCCCATTTCTATTCTGGAATCGGCAAGGGCTGAAGAAGTCCAGCTGGCCTCTGATGTTCAGCCTTAACCTATTGGCAAATCAAACACCGAGAGACAAACCGGGCTATCTCCCTCTTCATGCCATTCTACCAAAAGTGTTGACGGATATCACGGTACATCTTTGTACCGCCCGGATGAATGGAATACTAAGAACTGTAAGCTTCTACCATGATCTTCTGTCTGATATCTCCGCTGGGTATACAAAGACGCTTCCTATGTCGAAGTGTACTATCCTTATGGATACATAACTCTGGTCGCTGTCCTGTCTCACACTCTACTCTGAGCCGCTGAAGCTTGGAATCTGTTGACTGTGCCATCCGGATCCTCTCAACTATACTGGACTGAACTTGCATGCTGACCATCAATGCCTATTGGTAGGAAGGACAACTTCAATACCCATCTTCTGAAGATCTGCTAACAATTCTGGCTGTGCCGTTAGAAAATAAACTCCGGCTCTCCTGCTCAATGCATCTGCAACAACGTTGGCCTTCCCAGGATGATACTGCAGGTTGACATCACAATCCACCTGTAGCTCTAGCCATCTCCTCTGACGCATGTTAAGATCCTTCTGGGTGAACACATACTTCAATCTCTTGTGGTCGATAAAAATCTCCACCCTCTCTCCATACAAGTAGTGTCTCCAAAGCTTAAGTGCAAACACTACTGCTACCAACTCTAAATCATGGGTTGGGTAATTCCTTTCATGATCATGAAGTTGTCGTAACGCATAAGCTATTACCTTCCCATGCTGCATCAAAACACATCCTAAACCTCTGCCTGAAGCATCACAATACACTGAGAATCCCCCGATCCCATCTGGAAACATGAGAATGGGTGCTGTTATCAAATCTCGCTTCAACTTCTCAAAAGAATCCTGACATTCTGCTGTCCAAACAAACTGCACATCCTTGCGGGTCAACTGGGTCAGTGCCTCTGAAATCCGAGCAAAGTCTAAAATAAATTGTCGGTAGTAGCCGGCCAAGCCAAGAAAACTATAAACTTCTACAACTGTGCTGGGTACTGGCCATATCTTAATGGACACGATCTTCTGGGGTTCCACTTCTGCTCCTCCTCTGGTGATGATATGACCCAGGTATGAAATATGATCAAGCCAGAACTCGTATTTACTGAACTTCGCGTACAACTGGTGCTTCCTGAGAATCTGAAGAACAACTCTGAGGTGCTGCTCATGCTCTGCTTCACTCTTGCTGTAGACCAGGATGTCATCTAGGAGCACAATCACGAACTGATCCAAATAGGGTATAAAAATACGATTCATAAGGTCCATGAATACAGCCGACGCATTGGTTGCTCCAAAGGGTATAACAAGGAACTCCTAATGCCGATATCTAAATCTAAAAGCTGTCTTTGCGATGTCCTGCTCTCTGACTCTGATCTGATGATATCCTGACCGTAAATCAATCTTCGAGAATACTAATGCCCCCTTGAGTTGATCAAACAAGTCATCTATCCTCGGAAGAGGATGTCTGTTCTTGATTGTCACTGAGTTCAAGGTACGATAATTTACACATAATCTGGACGTACCATCCTTCTTTTTTACAAGAAACATCGGGGATCCCCAAGACGATCCACTGGCACGAATAAATCCCTTGGTCCTGAGTTCTTCAATCATCTTGTACAATATTTCTAATTCTGACGGCACCATCCTGTAAACTCTCTCTGACACTGGGGCTGTCCCTGGAATCAAGTCTATGGTGAACTCGATCTCTCGCTCTGGCAACATTCCTGGAAGCTCTTCTGCGAAAACATCTGGAAACTCCTCGACTATCCGGGGTAACTGCACTGCTGCTACGGTCATCCGCAATACTAGTAGAGAAGGTTCAACTTCGCCTTGGAAAAAGGAAAACTCTGGCTCGCCTGGAATGCTAAAAACAACCCTGCCAATATGGCAGTCTATCCTAGAATACTGGTTCCTCAACTAATCCATCCCTAAGACCACATCATAATTGACCATCGGGAATTCTATCAATCTAGCGGACTCTCTACCGCTAACTACGATCCGACACGAGGAAAACACTCTATCTACTCCCACAAGACCGTTACCAGTAAGTATATTAAGCCTTACTGATAAGGACTTGGGCTCCAATCCTATCTATGTCGCGAATCGTGCAGACATAAATGAATACGATGCACTAGAATCAAATAACGTTGATGTTGGGAAGGAGTTGACGAGAATAGTACCTGCCACTACCTCACCTGGTGCCAATCCTTCTTTCATGGTCATCGCCATCGCCTGACCATGCCCTCTGGGTGCGGGTCCCCTTTACTGGAAACCTCTCTGGCGGTTCTGAACCTGAGCTTGGACTTGTACATACTGCTGGGGGTTCTGCTGCTGAAATACTTAGGTCTGAGGTGGCAAGGGCCTCGGCAATGGGTACTGCTGCTGCTGGACTGGTACCGGGGCTGGTTCCCTCACCGAAGGACTAGAAAAGTTGGACGATGATGAACTACCCCTATTCGGGCAGTTCCCAACCCTGTGGTCCGGTGCTCCACAAGCCAGGCATAATCCCTGCGCCCTACGACATTCTGCCACCACATGTCCTGGCTTTCCATAATGAGTACAACCCATTACGGAAGTCTGTTTCTGCTTCTGCTGCTGGGGAAATACTGGGGTCGAATGCTGAATCGACGTCACTGAGGTCGTCCGCCTCGGAGTCCCAATGGTCAAAGCCCTAGCTGCCTGGGTTGGTGCTGAAGACTGATTTATGAAGCCATGAGATCGCTTTCGACCACCGGTCCTGTCCATAATCCTCTGGGAGGTATACTCATGCCTCCTAGCTGCTCTCAATACCGCATCAAAAGTCTGATGCTCAAACTGCTCTACTGCCAATAGAATCTACAGGTGAAGTCCCTACTGGAACCGCTGGGCTCTGTCTAACTCGGTCGCTACCAAGGTGGGAGCAAACCGACTAAGTCTCGAAAACTCGACCACATATCAATCGACCGTCCTGCCCATCTGCTTCAGATTAGTGAACCTCGTCTGTAGATCATACCGAGCTACAGCATCAAAATACTAGGTCTGGAATCTCTTACGAAATACTGTCCAGGCAATAGGTGTCACTAATCCAACGGCCTGTGCTGCCCACCAGCTGCGAGCCAAATCTAATAACTGCAAGCGCACCATGGCCACCTTCTCGTTTTCGGGTATCTTTACCGCTTATAGAATAACCTCAGTGTCCTGAAGCCAAGCATCAGCAGCAATAGCATCTTCGCTGCCATCGAAGAAGGGAGGGTTCAGGCGCTTGAAACTGTTGGTTGTACTGTTACCTGGATGACCACTTCTGTTCAGAGCATCTTGTACCGCCTGGTGTAACGCATCACCTTGATGATCTTGAGAAGCTAGCAATATCCCGACGAGACCCACCAAGGTGCCATCACTAGGCTCCGCAGGTTGGACTGGTTGTACTGGTGGCTCTTGGCCCCAAGTAGGCATGACTCTGGAGGCTACTCCGGATTGCTGGGCTTGATCTCCAGGTTGCTGCTGGTCCACGGGAGGTGTTTCGCTTTGCCGATCGGTAGGACCAAAAATAATTTTGTTGAAGAAGACGACATAGAGAACAATGAGGAAGGACCAAGACAGATCAAAGAGGCAAACATGTGATCAGGTCAAGATTTTAGGAATTTAGAGGATACGAGCAGAGATCAAGGACGAGTGTTGATTGAGACATCTATTCGGTAACCCTCACATATCTTGATTTACTAGACCTGCATGGCCACCACTTAAACTATGTAACGACCCAGAACAAGAATACTGGAGAGCGGGGGCATACATAGCCAGCTACGTATAATGGAATGGAATCCACCTCACTATACGGTCACGGCTGTCTAGATATGTGAGGGTTTATCAAGCCATCAGTCTCTTATGGTCATGAACAAGCCTATTGTCTCAATCTCAAGCAAGTAATAACAGACGGTAAGTAAAGTACAATCGAGCTAACACGTGCTCGTCGGCTAAATGTCTCAAATGAATATTTTTTACAATAGAGTGGGAGAGCCAAAATAAACCCACTCGTTGCCAGGATTCTGCCTAGTGGTCACCATCTGGCTGGAAGGTCGGTAGATCCTCAGGAGCTGCTCCTAAATCTGGCCACACAAAACCAGCCGGGTCAGACCCCAGAAAGAGCAAGTGCTACAAAGGAGGCTTCACTTAAGAACTAAAACCAGCAATTAGCACACAAATATAAATAAATAGTAAGGACTCGAAATATAAAAAAAATCAGGATGATATACGATGAGATAACCATGGGACTATTCAGATAACTAGGTTACAACCCGTAAACCAAACAAGGACCGGGGTTGTAACCCTTCATCTGAACGGAACTTGGTTTCCCACCAATTATCGATAAGATAAAAATAAGAAATCAGGTCATGTAACAATCTTGTACAAGATCAAGACAAGACTAGATTGATTAGACTCTATCCAACATTCACGACCAAGCAATAAGTACGGCATGATAGTTTAACTAACTAGGGTTATCACAGGCCTAGTTACTAGCAAGATGCAGTGAGATTATTCTACAGCCACAAGTCCTGCAGACCATCCAGGCTATCCGAACGCAATTAGGGGTTGAGTTCAGGTGGGTACATCATCCAAGAAATGTATGTACCCTTAAGTAGCTTGAAAGGTATACCACATGACTGTGTGTGTCACGACCCGCTCTCGAATAATCAGACATGAGTCGGATATGCCTAGCCTTCGTCGAAGGACAAGACGAAGTAAGCTGTACAATTCTAAGGAAAACTACAAGATACAAGAAATGTAAAACATCACAGCTACTATACACGTTCCCAGAATCACCACAATCCACAAGTTATTATACAATATCATCCGGAGACAAATCCGGTAACATGAATAAAAATTAGGCTTAATTGCACTTTGCTACCCTCAACTATTACCATTTTTCAACTTTGTACCCTAAACTATTTTTTGTAACAATTTGGTACCTAGATGTTATTTTGGACTAAAATGCCCCTACCCCTAACCCTCCCCCCCTGCACGCTCCGGCCGCCCCCCTGGCTCACTCCGGTCGCCCCCCCTGCTAGCTCCGCCCCCCACCCCCCCTGCTCGCTCCGGCCGCCCGCCCGCCCCCGCCTCTCCCCTAGGCCGCGGCAGCACGTGAGGAGGGGGGCTGGAGAGGGAGGGCGGGGCGGGAGGCGGGGCAGGGGGTGGCCGAAGCTAGCAGGGGGGGAGGGGGCGGTGGGGGCGGAGCTAGCAGGGGGGGTGGGGCGGCCAGAGCTAGCAGGGAGGGTGGCCGGAGTGGGGAAGGGGGTGGAGGGAAGGAAGAGGGAAGGGCATTTTTGGAATTTTTGAAAAATTAGGTATCAAGTTGAAAAAAAATAATAGTTGAGGTACCAATTTGTTACGAAAAAAGTTTATGGTATCAAGTTGAAAATGCGGAATAGTTGAGGGTAGCAAAGTGCAATTAAGCCTAAAAATTATACATTCCTGAAATCCTCAATACAATACAATACATGATAAAATCCTCTAAAATAATCTAAGTAAAGTCCTGACTATAACTCTGAAATTCTAGGTCTATCATGTGGCATAACTCTATCCTGGCTTCGGGCTCTGGCCCATGAAGGAGATACAACATCATCAAGTAAACCTGCAACGTATCTTGTCAGAAAAAGAGCAAAGTACAACCCCGACAAGAAGCTCTAAACAATGTAGACTGAAATGCATGAAAAGGAATCACGATATGAACTATAGTACAAGACAGGAATATGAAACTGTAGTACAGGAAAAATGATGAACTATAGTACCAGATCCAGAAATAATAAACTATACTATCAGTGTAACATACATTTGAAATAACTATCAGAGTATGTGACCGGCTGGGTAAACAATGAACAGTGAACAGTGAGCAATGAATAATGGTACGGCTTAGAGTCACACGTGCACGATGTGAGACCTAAGCTATTAGTCAATGCCTAGCTAAAATAGGATTGGTCACATATCTGTAGTATTTCCCCACCCCAATGTACAAGTAAGAACAATGAACTATGAACTATGAACAATAAACGATGAACGATGAACTGTGAACAATGAACAATCGTGTGTACAACGTGTCAATATGAGAACATGAAGCAAGACAAAAAATACAGAGTAAAGAGTTCGAGCCGGTGTACTTGCCTTGCTCTGGAGATCGAGAATGGGAAGATAATAATCTCTATGTCCTCCTAGAATTTAGTACAAGTTGGTTAGGATCTAAACAATGTTGGTTAGCTAACTAAATCATTTCTAATCATAAGTTTACTTGGCAATTAACCTTAATTAATAAAATCCTAGCTACTATATTTATATATAACAATTAAAAGAAATGCTACATACTACAATTTGAATACAAGCTAGATAAAATATTGATATTAAAATATTATCTCCATATTTAGCAATTAACTAACTAATTATATATATATATATATATATATATATATATATATATATATATATATATATATATATATATATATATATATATATTCTGGCAACAGATAAAATATTTAGTATAATTAATTTATTGATACTAGCTAGAATCATATGAAACACTATACTAATATTTTAGAAACAAAATATAATATTTTTCATAAAATGATTAAATATCATTTGGAAATATTTTGAATATAATTATCAAGAGTATAATCTAATTATGCCAAACTTCCTATGCAAAGTCTTTGTAAAAAATACTTTTATATTATTATTATTCAAAGTAACAATAAAACAGTCTCTATACCATTATTTAGGACTATACAGTTAAGTCTTGACCCTCCCAATACTAAGCTTAACTCCAAGGATTCAACCTCCCAACCCACCTACATTCTAAGTCTACATCATTTCCACCTTATATACTCACCAAAGTAATGAAGATTCAACAGGCATCACTTTGTTCAATTATGCAGAACAACATGAATTAGGCACACCCAACTACACATCTCAGTAAAACATAATAAAATTTAAAATCTACTAACCTACCACATCCCAGTACAGGTTAATATACAAAACAGGCCAACTTAATATACCACTCAATCTATACAAAACAGGCCAACTTAATATACCACTCAATATACACATCTCAGTTAATATACAAAACATGCCGACTTAATATACCACTCAATCTATACAAAACAGGCCAACTTAATATACCACTCAATCTACACATCTCAGTTAATATACAAAACAGGCCGACTTCATGAATTCAAACTTAATCTAACGGCTAACTGAAAACCTTCCAGCTACAAACATGCTCAACCCCACTCGCATTCTTCCTAACTTCAAATTCCCAGTCCTTCTTATCTTGGCATATACCAACGGACACGTACTGGTTGGTTGGACACGAACAATCACTATTTGGATCCAACTTTCTCACCCCAGACTTGGCCGATAACTCCATTAGTTCTAGATACACCACAATCATCAACACACTCAAGAAGTCAGTTCAATACCTGAGGAGAAGGATGGTTCCTAACTGCGAGATTGCTCCAAGAAGTCGGACACGTCTCTTCGAGTCTGATACAGTGATTGCCCGTGTCCAGAGCTGGTAACAACATTGGTTCAAGAAATTCGTCAAACAAGTAGTGTGCGTGAAAAGAAAGAAGGATTATTAGTTCAATTTGAATTGAATCAACTCCAAAATTTGGAGAAATTCACAAGGATCAGATCTAGTTCTCACTAGTACAATTCCCGAGTCAAAACTTGTGAAACCCAGATTTTTAGGATATGTGATTTGTATTATTATTATTGTATAATGTTATCACTATTATTATTATTATATATTGAGTTTGAAATTATTTTCAAAATAAAAATTGGTTTTTGGTTGCTGACCTGACCCGAGCCTGGACCAGTTCGAACCCGAACTTAATCCCGTTTCCGAACCCATCTTTCCCTTTTGTTAAAAAAAATTAAACCCTTGGCCTGGTCTCCCCACGACCAGGCCATTTATGCGCCCCTATTTCTCTCCTGCAAACCTACGCACCTCCACATTTCCTTCTACTTTTTTTCTTACTAAAACCTACCAACTCACCCTTTCCTTCATTACCACCCTCTCTCTATTCTTTCCTCTAGAGCATTTTTTCCCAAACTTCCCCGAGCGGCTACCCCCCTTCACCGGCGCCCGCTCCCCAAGCCCGGCCAACTCCGGCCAAACTCCCACGCGCCCATGCCCTAGGCCCGGCGACCCCGACCTCCGTGAGCGCGCCGCCCATAGATTCGTCCACCTCCGGCGGTAGCTCCGCCCGGACCCGATCCCCGGACCCGCACCCCAGGCCGCGTCCCCGGCCCCGATCGGCACCCGCGACCCCGACGCCCAGCCGGCCCCGGTGCCGCCCCACTCCGTGCACCTCTCTGCGCAACCCCGACGCCCAGCCGGCCCCGACGCCGTCCCTTCTCCGGCGCTGTCCTGCGACTGTGCCCTAACCGTTCCCCTCTGTCCCGGTTCTCGCAAGCTTTCCGCTGATCCGAACAGCGCTGTCCAGCGCTGTCCGTGGGTTTTTCGACCTACTGTCCGTATATTTTCGTGCTCGGATCCCGCTGTCTAGCGCAACCGTACCCCGGCGACGCGTTGCCCCGAGCTGGTCCACTGTCCGTGGATATCTTTTCTTCTTTATAAACATCTGAGAGCTCTAGCCGAGCAACCCAAGGTATAATTCCGATCCTGTTCCATTTTTCGGTAGTCGATGATGAGAATTGGTCCCCGATTCCCTCCGGAGAATTCGGTTTTAGGTCGACGTAGTGACTTCAAATTTTTCGAATACGTTTCTGTGATGTTCTGTAGTTATTTCGGATTTTTTCGAAATGAGTTTTCTGGATTTTTGGGTGCTGTGGTTTCCGATCTCATTTCTGGATTTTTCGATTATATTTCGGGTCCGATTAAGCTCCGAAAATTATTCTGTGAATTTTAATTTTGTGTAAAAATGGTTTGGAAGTTAATTTCTGGGTGTTTCCTGGTTTGGGACTTTTATTATGGGTGTTTCGGCACATTTTCCCAGTTTTGGGTTGTCCCGAATATAGAGAAAATGTTGTCCACATTTTTATAAATTTTTTTAAAAGAATTTCAAATCGGTTTTCAAAAATTATTTATTTAAATAGATTTTTGGGCTACGACCGTACCGGTCCGTGGGCCCTAGCAAAATGCAAACGAAACCAGTTTTACCCGGACGTTGAGGCATTAGCTAACTGAGACGATTGGACCAAGTCTGAGACTGCTACGATTTAATTTAATTTATTTTTAGTTTTGTTTTCGATATTTAAATTACGCGACATTAGTCAGAGCTAACTAATTTTCTCTTATTTTATTTATGTAAAGTTTGTAAGGGCATAAGCCCATATTTCTATTTTGTTAGCTGTGCCCCTGTATTGCGCAGTCTAGGTTTTTCATTTTCTTTTCTTGGTTGATTTTTCCTTTATTTTCTGGTTGGTTTTATTCTTCATAATTAGGCGCTTAATTACAAAATGGCTAATAAATATTTTGTATAAATTAATAAGGATTTTTTACGATATAATAACTTGAATAAAATATTGATAGTTAACAAAATCCACGTTTTTATCATTGAAAGAAAATGTAGTTTTATACGTATAATATTAAAAATATAAAGTTTTGCGAATTAACCGGTAACGATAATTTTTCCAATTAAACCAGAAAGTGGCTATCCAACTAAATGAGAACCAACGTAGTACGCGTCGTAAACCGTTAGCAGTAGATTAAATAAACAAACTTAAAACCTAACTAGGACCTGCTACTAGAAATTGCAACTAGCACACCTAGAATGGTCTCAATATTGGTTCTAAGTCAAGTTCTCCAACTGTAGGATCTCGGAGACGAACCTAGCATCTTTTCGGAACCAACATCGTTTCCAGTCATAAACAAAAGGCAAGTACATTTTGTGTTAGTTTACAATTATTTAGTAATCGTTTTATTGCAAGTTTAAACCACGATGCAACACAGAACTCTCTCTGAGAGCATTGAATGATTGACTGTTGGGTACTGGGGGAGTAGTGTAATGAGTATGACCACATCCAAAGTAGCATTATAACTGTATTAGCTTACCCCTCATACACACGGGGATAAGTCATATCATTTACTGTACAACCTAATCCGGTCATATTCATTGCCTATTCACATCATAATATTTTAACTGCTGGGGAACTATTTTTTTCAATTTTTTAAAAGTGCATAACTCTATTATTATTTCAATTATTGGATTATCATGAATTGTACTTTGCTCCCTCCTGACTGGAGACCCAATATTTTAGGTGTCACTGATGATTGCTGAGCTATAGCACAATAGCTACTATGACCCAGTACCATACTCTGCTGTGTTACCGGGGACCCCTTTGAGGACGCAGATCCTGAGGCTGACGAGACAGCCATTCTAGCTAGTTGTCATTTTAATTCGAGTTGCTTTTATTGGAAATTTTTTTGTAGACTTGAATTTAGTATTTCCTTTCAGCACTTTCAATTATAGATGCATTCCATTTTGTTGATTATAAAAGTTTTAAAATTCCCGAATATTCAGTTGTGACAAATGTATAGATGTTATTGTGATTACCTGCTAATGGAACAGCTTACTGCCGCCGTCTCACAATGGTGCAGGCTGGATATGATCCGGTTTGACCCAATTATTTGGGATCGGGTCGTGACATGTTTTTAGTGGTGGCCCATGCAGGTCATGAAACAACAACTTAGGAAAATATACCTAGAAACAATTAGAACACTAGAACATTGATTTGTCACAACATAGGTCCGAATTATATTATAAATAAATATTTTTGGTTGTTATAGACTGGTAGGCTATCTTGCTTATGTTTGCTTCCTAAACCTTTCAGACTATGACTAGAGGAAAGACAACCAGTTCCAGTCCTGCTGATGACAAGGTGTTATCTCCTGATCATACCTCTCTTTCTCAGGCCCGTTCCAACCCTTCTCCTTTGCAACTCATCAGTCCTCCCTTTGCTGTACAAGTCCCCAGCACAGCTCATACTACAGCCGAACCTATTTCGCCCACGGCAATTTCACCATCTCCTGTTATGATAGTTACTTCTGTCGCCCTACCAGTACCAGCAAACACCTCCCAAATGGTTGCCCTATTTCAAGGAATCCTGGAGTCCCAGAAGGCCCAAGCCGAGGCCCAGCAGAAATAGATTGATATCACGAGAGATATTATGAAGGATGTCAATGACGTAGCCTTAGCTATCTTAAACCGAGTTGGTGCGGAACCTCACCCTAGGAGGGATACCCCTGAATCTAGAAGATATTTGGGTCCCATCAAATACTCTACTTTCCAGCAGTCATGTCGTAATAAGCTATTGGTTTGTGCCTACTGCAAGAGGCCTGGTCATCTAGCCAATAGTTGCCGCAAGAGATTGGGACAATGTTTGGCATGTGGATCCGCTGAACATCGGGTAAAGGACTGCCACTTATCTTTCTATCATACCAGAGCACCCATCCCAGCAACACCTGCTACGCCGCAACCTAGGGACTCTCTTCCTATTGAGCAGACCTTGCCTCCTACATCCACTGCAGAAAGACATGATGCAGACTCGAGGATCATAGAAGAAGATGAAGCAGTTGGAGACTGCTCGTGCAAGAGCCAAAGCCAAGAAGACTAGTACCTAGAACTGCTGAGTAGCATTATCTATTGTTATAAGAAGTTGTAACAGGATGTCCTTAGGATAATCATGAGAGTCTTGCTGTAATTCTCCAATATGAATAAAATTCTTGGTTACACCTTTATGGTAGATATCTTTCCCAAAGTTTTTTTTGGAATACCCAGATATTAGTTGGTACTTATAACAATTGGGAGTGATAATGACATAAGGAGTGAATTTTGACCTTAACCAGTTTAGGCCGACTGTATGATGGTATATGTTACTACATATTTTATTTCCAGGATTTTTGTATCTTTTAGCGTCCCATGATTTTTGAAAATTATCTCCTTCCCATATTTTTAACAGATTTTTAGCATCCCTTAGGATCTATATTTTTTTCGCTATTTATGGACCAATATTAGAACTTTTCAATCTCCATCGTCAGCAAACCTATTTTTTTTTCAAACTTCTCCACTAGTCGATCAAATCTTATTTCTCTATCTTTATTTGGAATCCAGACTCGTTCGCTATCTAGAGTTTCTAAATCTAATAAACCCTTATCTATCCGAGTGCTTCTACGACTAGCGTATCCAACCATTCACCTTAACCTCATTTTAACTGACTTTCTCGAAACTAATCCTGAACCAAATTCTTCTGGAACTATAAAGCCTCAAGGTTAGTTATTACCAAAATAATTGGTTCAGCTTAGTTAGTTCATGATTTTCCTAAAAGATATTTTCAATACTGATTGTTATCTCCTAGGTTATTCCAAATATTTTATTTTGATCCCCTCCACTCAACCTGAAACCCTACTCTCTCTATGTAACTCCTTGATCAATTCAAGGCCTAGATAACTTTTAAACTCAATGCTTGAGTATCGTGAAGTACGAGCGGTCAGAGAATTGATTCCATCCTATTATTAAATCTTCTTTAAATCATTGAAAAACTTTTAAATTGTTGAACCATTCCCTTGTTGCCTTTACTAAACCATTTTAACCTGACTTCCTTGAATCCATAAAGACATACTTCTTTTGTGTCAACCCTACTTATCCATCACATTCTCAAAACTTTCCTCGGATAAGAAATTATTTCTTTAAATAATTTTGGTAAACGTCTGTATCCTTTAAGTGATTGTCGGGAATATTCTTATTGGCTTCTTCAACTCAACTCAAAGCTCTGATTCTTCTACCTTATCCGGTGTCCAACTCAATTAGTCATACTCAAGCTTGATCATTTTTTTTCAAAATCAAATCTCTTAAATCTCAAGAGCTACTGGAACACATATTTATCCTGATAAATTTTCTTGAAACCAGAAGAACATACATCAACATCTTTTCCTATCATGACTAGAACCTTAGAACTCATTTGAATTTTTCGGAAACTCCTTTGAAATTCTTATGGACAAAGTTTGGGAAAATATTCCATGACCTAATATGACTTCGCATATTGGGTTATAGTCAATTGTCTGAATTATGGAAACTGCGAGTTACTGCAGCCAATTTCGCACTGGCGAGGCAAAAGACTCTAAAGTTGAAGTGATTTCGAGTGTTCATAGATTTTCGGATATTATTGTGACTGTCCTAAATGTACCATGTTGATCTTCTTTGTTGCTTAGCCATGAAATAGATAAAGTTGAAAGATTACTCGGTAACCTAAAATTATTCAAGTTATTAGGTCAAAAATTCACTGCAGTCAGGTGTACTCTGGCGAGGCATGAATTTGAGACAAAGTGACTTCAAACATGTTTGGTTTCCGAATATTATTCAGAATATATTCATACCATGGTTGTCTTTTGCACCATCAAATCATTCTGACTTTTGCCTGATTAGAGGATTTACATTTCTAGCGGTTGTCTCCATTTCCAGAAATTTCTTATCACAACCAGAAAGAAAAGATTCCCTATAAAATTCTTCTTGTTTTTCCTAGAACTTATTAGGACCATATCAATCTCTTTTGGCTCAATTCCTTTCAAGGTTCCATTTTTAGGGGTTGCATATTTTTGTGGGTAGTTATATATTTTTGCAGCTATATAAAGTTGGTTGATAGTTATATGTGGGGAAAACCTAGATAATCACCTAGCAACCTTATTGCATTAATCTGAAAAAAGCACGCTTAGGGGATCGTTTTTATTCTAATGAGATTAGATAGCTAAGGGTATCAAAGGGTAGCATGGCAAGGCACAAAAGCAAGTTAGTCTAGAGAGAATTATATTTGTGGTTCATTTAGGAATTAATCATTAGTGGAGCATATTAGTACTTGGGTATTGGATTTTGTGAATGAAAGAAGGTGATGATTTTGAATTTTATGATTTAGAAAAATAAGTTATGGCAGGATGGGAGGAGCCATAGAGAATCAGGGATGATCATGGTAAAGAGCTAGTAATTATGACATAC
Organism: Iris pallida; assembly: GCA_029216955.1. Lineage (NCBI taxonomy): Eukaryota > Viridiplantae > Streptophyta > Magnoliopsida > Asparagales > Iridaceae > Iris > Iris pallida. The sequence continues at coordinate 9,073,077 of JANAVB010030420.1, read as the reverse complement.
AGTAATTGATGGAGAGTACGTTGCAAGCAATATGGAATTGCATCGCTTAGTAGATATCAAATCGACTAGCAAGATGAAGAAGTTTAGATCCTACCCGAAGATTATAGGTACGAATGCAAAGAGTAACTTCGCACAACCATTCCGGTGGCTGACAATTCAGAAATAGAAGCAAAATTTTAATTATGGGCTATGACTGTGTTTCTAAGGAGGGAAGACTGTTGATTCGAAGGAAGTGCATGATTTGATCAAATTAGACTATCTAGAAGTTGTCAACATTACTAAGAGACAGCAAGGGAAGCTTTGGTCTACATGTAGAGATTTTGATCATTCACCTAGTAGTACCTTCTGAATTTTGAGGACAAAATTTTCTAAGGAGGGAAGATTGTAAAACCCAGATTTTAGGATATGTGAGTTGTATTATTATTATTGTATAATATTATCACTATTATTATTATTATTATTATATATTGAGTTCGAAATTATTTTTAAAATAAAAATTAGTTTTTGGTTGCTGACCTGACCCGAGCCTGGACCAGTTCGAACCCGAACCCAATCCGTTTCCGAACCCATCTTTCCTTTTGTTAAAAAAAATTAAACCCTTGGCCTGGTCTCCCCACGACCAGGCCATTCATGCTCCCCTATTTCTCTCCTGCAAACCCACGTACCTCTATATTTCCTTCCACTTCTTTCCTTACTAAAACCCACCAACTCACCCTTTCCTTCATTACCACCCTCTCTCTATTCTTTCCTCCAGAGCATTTTTCCCTAAACTTCCCCGAGCGGCCACCACCTTCACCGGCGCCCGTTCCCCAAGCCCGGCCAACTTTGGCCAAACTTCCGTGCGCCCGTGTTCTAGCTCCAGCGACCCCGACCTCAGGGAGCGCGCCGCCCGCGGCTCCATCTACCTCCGACGGCAACTCCCCCCGGACCCGATCCCCGGACCCGCACCCCAGGCCACGTCCCAGGCCCCAATCGGCAACCGCGACCCCGACGCCCAGCCGGCCCCGGAGCCACCCCACTCCGCGTGCCTCCCCGCACGACCCTGACGCCCAGCCGGCCCCGACGCCGCCCCTTCTCTGGCGCTGTCCCGCGACTGTGCCCTAGCCGTTCCCCTCTGTCCCGGTTCCCGCAAGCTTCCCGCGAGCTTCCCGCTGATCCGAACAGCGCTGTCCAGCGCTGTCTGCAGGTTTTTCGACCTACTGTCCGTGTATTTTCGTGCTCGGATCCCGCTGTCCAGCGCAGCCGTACCCCGGCGAGGCGCTGTCCCGCGCTGGTCCACTCTCTGCGGATATCTTTTCTTCTTTATAAACATCTGAGAGCTCTAGCCGAGCAACCCAAGGTATAATTCCGGTCCCGTTCCATTTTTCGGTAGTCGATGATGAGAATTGGTCCCCGATTCCCTCCCGGAAATTCGATTTTAGGTCGACTTAGTGACTTCGGATTTTCCAGAGACGTTTCTGTGATGTTCTGTGGTTATTTCGGATTTTTTCGAAATGTGTTTTCTGAATTTTTGGGTGCTGTGGTTTCCGATCTCATTTCGGGATTTTTTGATTATATTTCGGGTCCGATTAAGCTCCGAAAATTATTCTGTGAATTTTAATTTTGTGTAAAAATGGTTTGGAAGTTAATTTTTGGGTGTTCCCTGGTTTGGGACTTTTATTATGGATGTTTCGGCGCATTTTCCCAGTTTTGGGTTGTCCCGAATATAGAGGAAATGCTGTCCAAATTTTTATAAAATTTTATAAAAGAATTTCAAATCGGTTTTCGGAAATTATTTATTTAAATAGATTTTTGGGTGACGACCGTACCGGTCCGTGGGCCCTAGCGAAATGCAAACGAAACCGGTTTTACCCGGACGCTGAGGCATTAGCTAACTGTGACGATTGGACCAAGTTTGAGACTCCTAAGATTTAATTTAATTTATTTTTAGTTTTGTTTTCGATATTTAAATTACGAGACATTAGTCAGAGCTATCTAATTTTCTCTTATTTTATTTATGTAAAGTTTGTAAGGGCATAAGCCCATATTTCTATTTTGTTAGCTGTGCCCCTGTATTGCGTAGTCTAGGTTTTTCATTTTCTTTTCTTGGTTGATTTTTCCTTTATTTTCTGGTTGGTTTTATTCTTCGTAATTAGGCGCTTAGTTACAAAATGGCTAATAAATATTTTGTATAAATTAATAAGGATTTTTCACGATATAATAACTTGAATAAAATATTGATAGTTAACAAAATCCACATTTTTATCATTGAAAGAAAATGTAGTTTTATACATATAATATTAAAAATACAAAGTTTTGCGAATTAACCGGTAACGACAATTTTTCCAATTAAACCAGAAACTGGCTATCCAACTAAATGAGAACCAACGTAGTACGCGTCGTAAACCGTTAGCAGTAGATTAAATAAACAAACTTAAAACCTGACTAGGACCCGCTACTAGAAATCGTAACTAGCACACCTAGAATGGTCTCAATATTGGTTCTAAGTCAAGTTCTCCAACTGTAGGATCTCGGAGACGAACCTAGCATCTTTTCAGAACCAACATCGTTTTCAGTCATAAACAAAAGGCAAGTACATTTTGTGTTAGTTTATAATTATTTAGTAATCATTTTATTGCAAGTTTAAACCACGATGCAACACGGAACTCTCTCTGAGAGCATTGACTGATTGACTGTTGGGTACTGGAGAGTAGTGTAATGAGTATGACCACATCCAAAGTAGCATTATAACTGTATTAGCTTACCCCTCATACACACGGGGATAAGCCATATCATTCACTGTACAACCTAATCCGGTCATATTCATTGCCTATTCACATCACAATATTTTAACTGCTGGGGAACTATTTATTTCAAATTGTTTAAAAGTGCATAACTCTGTTATTATTTCAATTGTTGGATTATCATGAATTGTACATTGCTCCCTCCTGACTGGAGACCCAATAGTTTAGGTGTCACTGATGATTGCTGAGCTATAGCACAATAACTACTATGACCCAGTACCATACTCTGCTGTGTTACCGGGGACCCCTTTGAGGATGCAGATCCTGAGGCTAACGAGACAGCCATTCTAGCTAGTTCTCGTTTTAATTCGAGTTTCTTTTATTGGAATTTTTTTTGTAGACTTGAATTCAGTATTTCCTTTCTGCACTTTCAATTACAGATGCATTCCATTTTGTTGATTATAAAAGTTTTGAAATTTCTGAATATTCAGTTGTGACAAATGTATAGATGTTATTGTGATTACCTGCTAATGGAACAGCTTACTGCCGCCGTCTCATAACGGTGCAGGCTGGGCATGATCCGGTTCGACCCAATTATTTGGGATCGGGTTGTGACAAAACTGAATGGATTGAACACAACAAACCGATTCAACTAAACAGAAGATCAAGAATTCGTTCAGAAATTTGAAATCAACTACTGCCAATTCACTGCACAAGAAGAGCAAGAAGACTTACCAGTTGACCAAGGAGGAGGATTCCAGGAGATGTGATCAACTCCAGATCCGATCGTCGCCTACGAAGTAGATGCCATGGTCGATCCACGACGAGGACCGGTCGGTTGTCGAGGGAATGGATCGGCAGTGAAGAATGCCAAGTCATCGGAGAGAACCTTCACAGTCGTTGTCGAAAGGCGAGGTCCAACGCCGAGCTCCGCTGGAACAATTGGTTAAAATTCCTTGAACGCCGACACCAAGGAGGATGCCTAGCCGTCTGGAGTAATGATGCTGGCTGCCATAGCCGGAATTGAAGAATTTAGGGTAAGGATGGAGGTTTGAGGAGGAAGAAGAAGAAAATGGAGACAGAGCTCTGCTCTTGCCAATTCCTCTGTAAGAAAATTATGAGAAAGAGAGAGAGTGGAGTGATATAAATAGACGGTTCAGCCGTTAGTTTCCTTGCTGAGCAGGAAATGAGTGGCGGGAAAAATTGAATGGAATAGGAAGTTTTGAAGTAACAACTTTGAAGGAAAAGAACAGAGCTTGAGAAATGGGTTTTTAAACCCAATGGTCCATATTGGTATGGGCTGGTTGATGGGATTTAAATCCGCGCCCCATTAGTTAACAGGCCGGCTGGCTGGGTTTTAAAGTTGGGTCTGCTGGCCCAACACAATGGGTGAAAAAAAAATCCAAATGGAAAAAAATAAAAAATGAAGTTAGGAGTAAAGTTAATAATTAAAATGCTATAGAGTTTATTAGAAAATAATATTCAAATGATTAACTAGAAATTACTCAAGAAAAAGAATTAAGGAAAAATATTTCTAATTAACCATATGTAACCCATGAGTCATAAATAGTTAACTGAGAATTATAAAATAGAGCCAAAATTTAAATGTATTCAATAATAGAAATAAATATTATGAAATAAAAATACTAATCTAAGATTCCAGAAAATTTAAAAAATTTAATAATTCGGGAAGCGGGGTTACAGTGTGCTGGAAATGTGCCCTACTCGACGGCAGGCTACAAATCCCAGGTGGGGCGTCCAGATAACGGGATTGCCTGTAGCTAGAAAAATTTCTTCATGACTACTGGATTATTTTAGTTATTGGCCTTAGTTGAATTCAGTAGGTACCCCTGACCTTGGTACTCAGGGGTCCCTATCCTAGACATGATATAAGATAAGACTGGTTTATTTGTACAAGCACAATCGTCCACGGTGTCCAGGTCATTCATTCTTGTCATATCATGCTAGCCGTCGCAACAGCATATCGAGATATATCATGTCATGTTTACTTGTCAAGTGTACACCACGGCGGGCCACTATCATGTCATATTACTTGTCAAGAGTGCACCACTACGGGTCACTGTGGTGTTCATGGTACATGTGCAAGATAACATAGTACAAGCATTCTACCAAAAGGCCCAATTTACACAAAGGGTCACAAGACATGAGCATAATAAAATAAATAAAATAGAAATGGGGCAAGGCTGGGGGAGGAGTCATGCGGCTCAGGGAAATGAGTTCATGTGGCCAGGGGTTACGGGCATATGCAGCTCAGGGAATAAAACTCATGCGGCTAAGGAAGGGAGGGGCGCATACGGCTCGAGAAGAACGACTCATGCGGCCAAGAGAAGAGGGGCGCATGCGGCTGGAAAAAAAAGTGTCTCATGAGGCCAGGAAAGGGATGGGCCTCATGCGACAGAGGATCAAAAAAACATGCGGCTCAGGGACTGATTCTCATGCGGCTCGGATTGTCGAGTCCACGCGGCTCAGGAAAATAAATCTTATGCGGCAGTGGGATTGAGTCCATGCGGCTGAGAATTCATGTGGCTGGGAGCTCATGCGGCTTAGAAAAGTTTATACGGCCAGAAAAGTTCATACGGCTAGGTTCCATGCGGTCAGGGGCTCAAAGTTCATGCGGCCAGGAGATTAGAAGCTCATGCGGCTGGGAGATCGGGTCTTATGCGGCTTGGAAGTAGCGAGTTCATGCGGCTAGGAGCATGCAAAAGGCGCATGCGGCTCGAAAAGCTCATGCGGCCAGGAGAAACTTGCCATATGGAATTTCCATACGGTCAAGAACTGTTCTTCTTCTCCAATTTCCGAGAAGAAGAACCATGAAGGCCATGCTTCCAAGCTCCATAAATCCTTCATCCGAGGTCAGAATCTGAACTTCTATAGGTCAAAATGGGGCAAAATGAAATTCTCTTCAACATAGAACCATCAAACCTTAGAAATAACAAGATTAAATAGATCAAAACCCAAGAAATCCGAAAATGAAATAAACTTAGATCTACGTGAATTTAGCCATAGAAATTAAAAATGCTAAGTACTAAAGTGCTCGGGATGTTGTAAGGAAGAGAATGGAACAACAAAAGTTGAGTTCCTTCATGAAGCAAGATGCACTTGCCTAAGCTCTCCCTCTCTCTCTCAGGTTGGTGAAGAGTAATGGTGAGGAAGAAGATGAGTAAATAAGAACTAATGAGGAGAGAGAAAAAGGGATGGGTTAATAAATGGTGATAGTGGTAGGTAGGGGTTTTTTCTTTGGTTCATGATGAACTCAAAAGAAAACCAAGCCAAGCCGAACCAAACCAAGATAAACGAAGCAATGAAATGCCCAAATATACCATGCAAGGAAACATGCAATACGAGTCAAGATACGTACACGTATTCTAAAATACGTAATATGAACTATGGTCATTACAGATTTTTTGGAGCTCAGTAAGGTGATGCTCGAGCTCAGTAACGAAAGCTTCCAAGATCTCAGTCATATGGTCATGGCCCTGGTGAGATCGGATCAACCTGATATACGGGATCGCCATTGCCTTCGCAGTCGCGAAGTTCCCGTCTTCATTCACTACGACCGACACCCCTCTCCTCAACAACTTATACACAAGCCTCAACGACAAACTTTACATATTCATCTGCATCAGCCAATACTTGAGGCGTCATAGCAGGAGTTGTCGGAGCCACCACATGAGCCAAAAGAGCATTTAAGCTTACTGAAGCCCTCACACCTTGACTTGACGATGTAGCCACTACTGGCTCATATCCTCGGTCGCCATACCTTCAAGGTTCAAAACCGGAGCCTCAATATTCACGGGTTCTGTTCCACCGATGATGTCGACAGGACTACCAACTGTCGGAGCCAAATGTCTTGAGGGACCTAACACCGTCCCCCAAGTAGAAAAAAAGGGAAAATCTTCCACCATATGGCCCTTGTCCTTGTCTGAACCTAGTTCGGAGGGTCCACCAACATCCGGGTCTGCCATAACAGATGCTGAAGCAACATTTACAGCTGGGGCTGATCCTTCTACCATCGATGAAGGGACAAGATCGAAACCCGGAGGCAGAATGGATGCTCCTGTATCTTTAACTAAAACAGGAGTAGGACTCGGCAAGTGAGTCACTTCTCCCTTGTCAGCACCTGTTTCCAGAGCGGGAGTAGGGCTCGACGAACGAGTCGTTCCTCCCACCTCAGTCCCCATCACTGGGACATGAGTAGGACTCGACAATGAAGTTTCCCGCAAAGCCGATTCCTCTATATCATGACTAGGTGTCATGACCCGTACCCACTTTCCAGATACGAGACATGTCCAAGCCAGCCTACGCCGCAGAGTCGACGGTAGAATGCTGTCATGGCCAAGATGCTCAAAATCACAAAAGCTACATTTATTGCTCATTCACATTATTAAATCAAGTTTACAAATTACAAGGTTTCATAACTTCACATTTGCTAGAAAATATAATGTCTCATAAAATAGAAAAGACAGCTAATTCAACTATCTAGGTTGACCTCAGCATACCCATGCCTTTCCAGTGTTAAGAGTGATCGCGGCTAAATCTGGAAAATATTGGTTTCTAGTCAGGAATGGAACGAGTACATTCTCACAACAGAATCAATAAATAACGAAATCCATAAATCTGTAATAATACTGAGATACATGATATGTGAAAAGAAAACAGAGAATCATGGTAGGAATCATAGAGTAAAAGCAGGAAGACATGGTACACAAGACAAGCAATGACAAAAAACTTTAATATAGCAAGACTATATCTAACAAGTGATTTGAAATACACTTTCGACATGTAAACGGCTAAGGGGTAAATTCGACACCATGCACGTGTCGTGTGCAGCTGCTATTATTCAAGAATATACTCATAGGATATTTTTGGGTATGTATACATGTCTAATAATGTACTTCCCCGTCCGGCTAGTACCCATAGATTTAAACAGGTCACGAACACAAAAATATATTGGTCACGAACAACATGTAAGAATCTATAACTATTATCTCGTGTGTCAAGCATGTCAAGAATGTAATAACCATAGTTCGTATTACATATTTTGGAATACGTGTACATATCTTGACTCGTATTGCATATTTTCTTGCATGGTATATTTGGGCATTTCATTTCTTGGTTTATCTTGGTTTGGTTCGGCTTGGCTTGGTTTGCTTTTGAGTTCATCATAAACCAAAGAAAAACTCCCTACCTACCACCATCACCATTTATTAACCCATCCCCTTTTTTCTCTCCTCATTACTTCTCATTTACTCATCTTCTTCCTCACCATTACTCTTCACCAACCTGAGAGAGAGGGAGAGCTTAGGCAAGTACATCTTGCTTCATGGAGGAACTCAACTTTTGTTGTTCCATTCTCTTTTTACAACATCCTAAGACACTTTAGTACTTAGCATTTTTAATTTTCATGGCTAAATTCACGTAGATCTAAGTTTATTTTATTTTCAGATTTTTTGGATTTTGATCTATTTAACCTTGTTATTTCTAAGTTTTGATGGTTACATGTTCTAAAAAAATTTATTCTGCCCCATTTTGACCTATGGAAGTTCAGATTCTGACCTCGGATGAAGGATTTATGGAGCTTGGAAGCATGGTCTTCATGGTTCTTCTTCTCGAAAATTGGAGAAGAAGAACAGTGCTTGACCGTATAGCAATTCCATATGGCAAGTTTCTCCTGGCCGTATGAGCTTTCCGAGGTGCATGTGCCTTTCGCATGCTCCTAGCCGCATGAACTCGCTACTTCCTAGCCGCAAGAGACCCGATCTCCCAGCCGCATGAGCTTCTAATCTCCTGGCCGCATGAACTTTGAGCCCCTGACTGCATGGAACCTAGCCGCATGAACTTTTCTGGCTGCATGAACTTTCCTAAGCCGCATGAGCTCCCAGCCGCATGAATTCTCAGCCGTATGGACTCAATCCCACTGCCGCATAAGATTCGTTTTCCTGAGCCGCATGGACTCGAAAATTCGAGCCGCATGAGAATCATTCCCTGAGCCGCATGAGTTTCTGATCCTCTGCCGCATAAGGCCCATCCATTCCCTGGCCGCATGAGACTTTTTTTTTCCAGCCGCAAGCTCCCCTCTTCTCTTGGCCGTATGAGCCGTTCTTCCCGAGCCGCATATGCCCCTCTCTTCCTTAGCCGTATGAGTTTTATTCCCTGAGCCGCATATGCCCGTAACCCCTGGCCACATGAACCCATTTCCCTAAGCTGCATGACTCCTCCCCCAGCCTTGTCCCATTTCTATTTTATTTATTTTATTATGCTTATGTCTTGTGACCCTCTGTGTAACTTGGGCCTCTTGATAGAATGCTTGTACTATGTTATCTTGCACATGTACTATGAATACCACAGTGACCCGTAGTGGTACACTCTTGACAAGTAACATGATATAATAGTGGCCAGCCGTGGCGCACTCTTTACAAGTAAACCGGATATGATATATCTCGGTATGCTGTTACGACGGCTAGCATGACATGACAAGAATGGATAACCTGGATACCGTGGACGATTGTGCTTATACAAATAAACCAGTCTTGTCTTGTATCATGTCTAGGATAGGGACCCCTGAGTACCATGGTCAGGTGTACCTACTGAATTCAACTAAGGCTAATAACTAGAATAATCCAGTAGTCATGAAAAGATTTTCCTTGCTACAGGCAATCTCGGGATCTGTAGCCTGCCGTCGAGTAGGGCATATTTTCAGCACACAGTCATGTGGAGCACCTTTCAAGCTACTTAAGGGTACATGCGTTTCTTAGACGATGTACCCACCTGAACTCAACCCCTAATTGCGTCCGGATAGCCTGGATGGTCTGCAGGGCTTGTGGATGTGGGAATAATCTCGCTGCATCTTGCTAGTAACTAGTCCTGTGATAACCCTAGTTAGTTAAAGTATCAAGCCATACTTATTGCTTGGCCGTGAATGTTGGATGGAGTCTAATCAGTCTAGATTGTTACATGACCAGATTGCTTGTATTTACCTCATCGATAAATAGTGGAAACCAAGTTCCGTTCAGATAAAAGGTTACAACCCCGGTCCTTGTTTGGTTTACAGGTTGTAACCTGGTTATCTGTATAGTTCTATTGTTATCTCATCGTATATCATCCTGATTTTTTTATATTTCTGGTCCTTACTATTTATTTATATCCGTATGCTAATTGCTGGTTTTAGTTCTTACGTGAAGCCTCCTTTGTAGCACTTGCTCTTTCTGGGGTCTGCCCAGCTGGTTTTGTATGGCCAGATTTAGGAGCATCTCCAGAGGATCTATCGACCTTCCAGCCAGATGGTGACCACTAGATGGAATCCTGGCAACGAGTAGATTTATTTTGGCTCTCCCACTCTATTGTAAAAAATTCTTTTGAGGCGCTTAGCCGACGAGCACGTGTTAGCTCGATTGCACTTTACTTACCGTCTTCCTACAGGCTGTAACATGATTGATAAATCCTAGGATTGATCATGTATGACTAAAACTATTACTAGTTTTTATATTTTATAATAACTAGCTTCATGATCATCCAAATATGTAATGTATGGGACGTCTTACTATTGTATATTTGATGCTCTAAAATCTTGCGACTATTATTACTTGCTTGAGATTGAGACAATAGGCTTGTTCATGACCATAAGAGACTGATGGCTTGTATATAAACCCTCATATATCTAGACAGCCGTGACCGTATAGTGAGGTAGATTTCATTCCATTATACGTAGATAGCTATGTATGTCCCCGCTCTCCAGTATTCTGGTTCTGGAGCGTTACAAAGAACTAATGGAATTTTAATATAAAATATTATTAAATACAGGAAATATAGAGATAATCAAATATGAAAACAATCAGAGATGTACTCGCCTGAGGTCCTGTGTTGGTGAAACCGATAATACTATACCACTCAATGAGCCACAACAGCCAACACATGCAGAAGTCTCTGAGTAATGAAATTAACAATGCCAACTTTTTCAAAATTATCGAATTAGCTAGAATTACCTGTCCTTAAGTCCAATTTTGGACACAGGGATAAAACGATAATTTTGGGTCAAAACGGTATCCGTCGTTGGACCCGCTTTGCACCAAAAAGCGTGCCAAAATCTACGGTCTCTAAATTCGTCAAACTATATGTCAACATGTCCGTTTTTCCAATACGAACCCAACCGTATGTCCAAAGTTGAATTTCGACGGGCCGTGCACAAAGTCGTACGTTGAATCGGATCGTGGGGCCCGTAAAACGGCGATCCGGTCAACTGTCTCAGAATCGGACCAAACTTGGCATACAGGACCAGAAAAATGATATGGTCCTTTTGGCGTAAGTTTTGTCTCGATCTGACGAACGTACATAAAGTAATTGGGAAATTTGTACAGAGGCCGATACGGTGAATTTCGACGGATACGCATCAAATTCGTCGCGCACACGCAACCAATTTAAATTTCGTCAAAGTCCACACGTCCGCGAAGTCGATACGCACCTTTCGATGCTTTCATTTCGTGACCACGTCGCCCGAATTGACGGGACGCACGTCGTATCGAGGGGTTTTCATGTTTTCAAAACTGGTTTTTGTCAATATTGGAAAACCGATTTCTCGACGCACAGTTATCAAAATTGATTTCTGTAAAAAAGGTTCTCTAGCCCAATATGTTGTCAATATTTGCCTTCAAATAGATTTTGAAGACTCGTTGTGGTTTGGCTGCAAATTGACTTCCAACCTAGGTCCTTGGACGTTAAAACTGTCAACGTAAATCGTAGTTTTTTTTTCTACGATTTACCGAGGATTTTCCTAGAGATTTAGCGTATCTGAATTAAAAGTACTTAATGGGAGTCTAAGGTGGTTATATCAGGTTCGTACCAGTGGAATCGATTCAAAAATCGATTGAGCAGGGAAGGAGAGATCCAGCCACGAACTTTCGTCCCCGTGTCACTACCACATTTCTAGCTTGAGGGTATTTTGGTCATTTTTAAAATTTTGGAATTATTTGGTATTAATTATAATTTAGAAATTTAAGTGATTTTTAGTATAATTGTTTTGGTGCTATTATTGACTTTGACTCAGGGTGACTTAGGAGACTGTCCAAGAAGCTAACCTAGGTCATGACTACTTGGTTAGAGTGTGTAACCTTAGCTTGACCTAAGTTAGTGAGATCCAACTCATTAGAATTTATTAGGAGGAAATAGAAATTAATTTAAATAGAGAATGGCTTGTGATTTTACAAGTCATGATTTATGACTTAAGCCCATAGAGGCCCAATCCAACACCATGTAACTCTAACCTAGCCCAACACAGCCCATGGCCGGCCAACCCTAATCCTCCCCACTCTATTTAATGCCTTCTCAAAGTTAGGGCTAGCCTCCTTTAGAAATTTCTCAAGTTTAAGGAAGAGGTATGCTCCAACTTCAATAATTCCTAGAAAATCCTATTTAATTCCTTTTTCCCTCAAACCAATTGCATTAGGTTCTAAATTTCTTCTACTTGCTGTTTGTGGTGAGAAATTTTAGAGAAGAAGCAATTTGAAGGAGTTTGGTGGCTTGAGGATCCATTCTCATTTGGGGCTTTTTGACCCATTGTAAACCCATAGGTAATTTCTAATCCACACCATAAAATAGGGTTTTTATTGCATATTTAGGAAGCCCTAGGCCTACCCTAACTATAGGTATAGCTAACCCTAGGTTTCATGTCCAATACGTGTCCGTATCGGACACGTATCAGTGGATACGTGTATGTGTTTGATGAAATGCCCCAAAGGGCATTTCGATTGGATTTCTGAAATGTTTCTGAATAGGGAATTAGGGTTTAGGCTCGTTTACTAATTTATGGTGTTCTGAGTTGTTATTTGTGTCATGTCGTGTCACAATGGACACAGGAACACGCGGTTGCAACACACACGCGCAAGCTGTGTGCTTTCCCTGCTACTCGGGGTTGATTTCGTGCAGCACACGACACTTGGACATGGGATTTTTGACACACGCGATGGGGCATGGACTGACACCACGTGTGTCAAGTTTTAGGGCCTCTCGTGTCGTGTCGGACACGGTATCACGTGTGCACGAGGAGTACACTGTGCGTGTGCAGTGTACTGTTTTGTTTTATGTTTTTATTCCAGTTTTTAATGCTTTAATTCATGTTTAATTTGCTAATTAAGATCCTATATATGTCTAATAACCTCTGTTAATCGAGTTTACATATTAGAATAGGTATCGTTGTGAATTTGGATTCGAAAATTGGGTTAAATGGCTTTTGACTGATACCATGTCTGATATTTGGGTTTTCAGTATTTCCTAAACTTTTTAATCCCATTTTAAGTAATGTTTCAACTATTAATTACTGCCACATGATTTGTAGTTCATGTTTAGCTAAATGTTACAATTCAAATAGGCTTTATGTTTGAGAATGGGATTTTTGGCATTGGATAGTGTTTTCAAACGGTATTTAACTGATACATAGTTCAGTTTTAATCTTCTGAACCTTCTATTCCTAATTTCAACTAATTTTGTAAATTCATTTCCATGTTTAAAATTCCTGAACATTTTTTTTACTATTCCTTTGTGTTAAGTTTCTTGGTAAATTGGTTCTTGAAGTTACACTGTTGATATGGGATGTTGGGTTCGAATTATAAAAACTGAGAATGGTTTCTTCTCATGCTTGAACTGATTTCCTTTCCCTTTTCCTGTCAACTGTTATTCATCCCTAAACCTGAGATTCATTCATCCCTATATACTGTCATGTTCTTTCCCTTTCCAAAATCTAGGATTTAGTTTTAGTAAACTGTCAAATAGTTCAATCTTTAGCTGAGTTGAATTTCCATACACATCACTGATTTCTTCCAGGAAATGTTAGTTCTTATATTAGTATTGTTTGTTTTCTTGTTGAAGATAGATTGGGTTAGTTGTCAATGTGTTTGGACTTCGAATGTTAAACTGATTAATGAATGATGGTTTCCAAAATCTGGAATAATTTCCCTTCCTGCTTCCTATTGACCAATGTATACACATGCCATACTGTTCACTGTTTCTCCAGGTTATGCACATTGCATAACACTACACATTTCCATATGACCTTCACTGTTTTCTTTTTCCTAACACTACACACTGTTTTGCATTGACACGTGAACACAATGTATTAGCCACTGTTTTTCTAATGACAGTGTACACTATTTTCTATTGACACTTGAACATAGGTGTATATCACCTCACTGATGTTTCACTCATTCACTGATTTTTCCTACCCTCCTTTGACACATGTATCACTTCACTGTTATTTGTTCCAGGATATCACTCTTGTGCCACACACATATGCCCTCATGTCTCACTAACACACACACTCACATGTCACCACCATATTCCCTTTTCTTATTCTCAATGTATGTGTATATATACATATGTATATATATGGGTATGTGGCATGTACATATATGTATCCTATATATATGTGAATGTACTATATTATAATAGGTACATTATTATGATGTGTGTTTCTATATTATTATATAAATATATCAATATGTGTGTTATTTTAGATATATAATTTGACTTGTGTATATGTGATATAGGTTAGGTTATAGGCATGATATAGCCTATGGCCTATGGGTGTGTCTGTTTGCCTAGTGAGTCTAGATTGGACTTGTATAGCCTTGTTAGACCTAGAACAGACTTGCTAGACTAGTGTAGACTTGTTTGACTTAGGTTTGACCTAGTTGACCTAGTTTGACTTCTAGGGTTGACCAGAGTTGACCAAGAGTTGACTTAGGTCTAGATTGACCTAGATTCATGTAGAATACATTGACTTGCATCTTATTATCATTTTAGACTCATAGTGACTTGTACTATTCTATAGGAGACAGACACCACTCCTCGGACAGTACTTTTATCTTGGACATTCAGATAGCAGGCGAGTACATTCTCTGATCTTTTCATACCTGTCTGGACTATATTCTTGCTCTAGATTACTTTACTTGATGCTGACACATATCTTCACGGATTAGTACTATATGGATCATTTCCTGAGATGTTATCCCTCTACGGGTGCATCGGATATTTCAAGTTCATGTACTTTATCATGTGCATCAGGTACTCCTTGTACTCGTACTAGTTCATGTATTTACATGTTCTCATGTGCCTTCATGTACTATCATGTATCTCATGTACTACTTATTACATGAGTTCACGTATCTTTAGCTGTATTCATGTGCCAATAACGTAACTTGAATGGATCCTTGTGTATTGATTGGGGCGGGGTGAGTAGAATTGGTTATGTGATCATTATCCCTAGTAGGTATTCATGTGCCTCTTAGTTGTATTCATGTGCCCCTAAGCCGTTTACATAACCATATTGTACTCTAAATCACTTAGCCATTTACAGTCTTTACTTATCATGTATTTACTTTCAGTTACAAAATATCTCATGTTTTCCCGTACTTCCTTTCCAGCACTTCCTACATTTTACTCTATTACATGCTTTATACTCCGAACCTGTTATGAACGGATTTGAGAGATATGTGCTCGTTTCCGTCCTGATTGGACATGTTAAAAATTTTACAGAGGACGAGGAGGAGGCCTGCTTAGATACTTTCTATAGGACAGCCTTAGAGGATACTTGCGATCCGGACTTCCAGTCGGATCCCTTAGCTGTAGAGATTGTTGCTCCATCGATATCTTTATCTTATTTTATTGTATTAGAGATTTGAGTTGTTTATTTGGATTTGTATTATTTCTGGTTGTCAGTGGAGTTTATCATAGACACTTAGCTTTCTCTCTATTTGTATTTCCTGTGGATTTGGGTCTCGCATGTTTTATATCATTCCATCTTATCGTATTCTACCTTAGATGTGATTGAAATATATTCTGTTATGTTACCCCCATTCGGGGAGTATAACTGTTATTACCTTAAACTGTTAGATGTTGTGACCTAGGATAGCGTTCTATCGCCGATACTGCGGCGAAGGCTGGACGTACCTACGTCTCGTGCCCTTACTCTAGGGTGCGGGTCGTGACACCCCGACCGTCGCTCGTTGCTATCGTTGCTGTGAACTGCTATTGCTGGTACTGTTCTGTACGTTTCCCGGTGTGTTCGACCGGTCAGTGGCCGTGCACGACGGCGCTTAGGGCTAGGGAGGGTCGCGCAGGGCTGAGGTCGGTGGCGCGACTAGGGTTTGACTCTCGAGGGAGAACTCTCGATCTCTCTATCCCTACCTATATATACGTATTCACGCGTATAATGTAGGGGACGGATTATGTAATGCTTGTGGTCCGTATTACGTATTTTTGGAATACGTGTACGTATTTTATCTTGTATTGCAAGATTCCTTGCTTAGCTTCCTTCTTGGCTTGGTTTATTTTCAAGGTTGGTTCGGCTTGGCTTTGGTTTTGCCTTGGTTCATGATGAACCAAGGGTGAACCCCTACCTACCACCACCTTTAGTATTTATTACTCATTCTTCCTTCTCTCTCTTCATTACTCTTCTTCCTTCCTCCATTAACTCCTTCACCTACCAGAGAGAGAGAGAGAGGGGTCTAGGCAAGTGCAACTTGCTTCATGGAAGAACTCAAATTTTATTGCCTCATTCTCTTCCTTATAGCATTTTAACTTATTTTAGTACTTGACATTTTTACTTTCTATGGCCAGATTCTGTAGATCTAAGTTTATATTATTTTCAAAAATCTAGAGTTTTGATCTACATAATCTTGTTATTTCTAAATTTTGATGGTTCTATGTTGTAGAGAATTTTATTCTGCCCCGTTTTGACCTATGGAAGTTCGAATTTGGGCTCCGGATGATAGAGTTATGGAGCTTGAGAACTTGGCTCCCATGGTATTCTTCTTCTCGGAATTTTGGAGAAGATGAACTGTGCTTAGACTTGACCACATGAATATTTTATGTGATAAGTGTTCTTTTAGCCGTATGACTGGAAGAACTTCAGGCCGCATAAGCCTGCTCTCATCCTTGGCCGCATAGACCGAGTCATTCTTGAGCCGCATGTGCGCCCGCCAGATTGAGCCGCATGAGACGCTACCCTTTTAGCCGCATGCGCCCTCCCCCTTCCTGGCCGCATGGGACCCCGATTCTTCCGGTCGCATGGATTCCTCTCCCCACTCAGTCGTATGCGCCCTTGCTCCTGCAGCCGCATGTCCACCTGCCGCATGAGGCCGAACCCTGCTAGCCGCATGAGACCCACATGACTCCGGTCGCATATACCTGATTGGTCAGCCAGCCGCATGGACCTACACCTCCACCTGCCGCATGAGGTCGAGTCATTCCTGGCCGCATGGATCCCGCAACCCTGAGTCGCATGCGCCTTGGGCCTCCTCCTAGTCGCATGAGCTGCGCGCCTGTTCCGTATTGAAACCACATGGCACCTATTTCCTCATGATCGCACGCGTTCCTGAATAAACCCAGCCGCATGGATTCGTTTCTCTGAGCCGCATGGCTCCTCCCCGTGCCTTGTTTTGTTATTTTATTTATTATTATTACTATTATTCATTAGTACTGTTAATTTATGTCTTGTAACCTCAGATCAACTTGGGTCTCCTGATTGAATGCTTGCACTATGATGCCTTGCACATGTACCTGAACACGAAAGTGACCCGTCGTAGTGCACTCCTAACAAGTGAACATGATATAACCTGATAGTGGCCCATCGTGGCGCACTCTTGACCAGTACACTTGACATGATAACCTGATATGATATATCTTGATAAGCTGTTACGACGGCCACCTGACATGACATGCCCTGTATAAATAACCTGGACACTGTAGGCGATTGTGCTTGTACAAATAATCCAGTCCTGTCTTGCATCATGTCTAGGAGGGGACTCCTGAGTACCACGGTCAGGAGTGCCTACTGAAATGGACTAAGGCTAATAACTAGATTAATACATTAGTCATAAAGAGATCTTCCAGCTACAGGCAATCCCGTTACCTGGGCGCGCCTGGGATCTGTAGCCTGCCGTCGAGTAGGGCACATTTTCAGCACACTGTCATGTGTTCCACCCTTCAAGCTACCTAAGGGTACATGCGTTTCCTGGACGGTATACCCACCTGAATTCAACCCCTAATTTTCGACCTGGGTAACCTGGATGGTCTGCAGGGCTTGTGGCTGTAGAATAATCTCACTGCATCTTGCTAGTAACTAGGCTTGTGATAACCTTAGCTAGTTAAAGTATTAAGTCGTACTTATTGCTTGGACGTGATTGTTGAATGGGAAATGATCAGTCTAAGTCTTGTCTTGATCCAGTACCAGATTGTTATATGACCTGATTTTCTTATATTATCTTGCCGATAAATGGTGGAAAACCAAGTTCCGTTCAGGTGAATGGTTACAACCCCGGTCCTTGTTTGGTTTATGGGTTGTAACCTGGTTATCTGAATAGTCCTATGGTTCTCTCGTCGTATATCATCCTGATATTTTTATATTTCCAGTTCTATTTATTTTATCTTCTGTGCTATTGCTGGTTTTAGTTTCTAAGTGAAGCTTCCTTTGTGGCACTTGCTCTTTCTGGGATCTGACCCAGCTGGTTTTGTATGGCCAGATTTCGGAGCAGCTCTAGAGGATCTACCGACTTTCCAGCCCGATGGTGGCGACTAGACATAACCAAGGCAACGAGTGGGTTTATTTTTGATCTTCCACTTTATTGTAAAAATATTCTTTTGAGGCGTTTAGCCGACGATCACCGTTTAGCTCGATTGCACTTACCTATTGTCTGCCTACGGGCTGTAACATGATTAACAGATCCTAGGATTGATCATGTTTGACTAAACTCTTGCTAGTCCTAACATTTTGTAACGACTAGCTTCATGATCAGCTGAATATGTAATATTTGGGACGCCTTATTATTGTATATTTAATGATCATACATCTTGTGACTTTACTTACTTGCTTGTGATTGAGACACTAGGCTTGTTCATGACCTTAAGAGACTGTTGGCTTGTAGTTAAACCCTCATGTATCTAGACAGCCGTGACCGTATAGCAAGATAGAATCCATTTTATATACGTAGCTGGCTATGTCTGCTCCCGCTCTCTAGTATTCTGGTTCTGGGGCGTGACATGGTTTAAGTGGTGGCCCATGCAGGTCTTGTAAATCAAGATATGTGAGGGTTTACCGAATAGATGTCTCAATCAGTATTCGCCCTTGACCTCTGCTCGTATCATCTGAATCCCTGGATTCTTGTCTTGATCATATGCTTGTATCGTTGATCTGTCCTGGTCCTTCCTTATTGTTCCCTATGTCGTCTTCTTCAGCGATATTATTCCTGGACCGACCGGTCAGCAAGGCGGAGCACTTCCCGTGGATCAGCAGCAACCCGAGGATCAAGCCCAGCATTCCGGAGTAGCCTCCAGAGTCGTGCCTTCTGATGGAGAGCCACCAGTCCAGCCAGTTTAGCCTGCCGAGCCTGATGATGGCACTTTGGTAGGTCTCGTCAGGATCTTGATAGCTTCCCAAGATCGTCGAGGAGACGCCTTGCACCAGGCAGTAGCGGATGCTCTGACCAGAGGTGGTCATCAGGGTAATAGCGCGGCCAACAGCTTCAAGCGCTTGAACCCTCCCTTCTTCGACGATAGTGAAGATGCTATCGCTGCAGATGCTTGGCTTCAGGACACAGAAGTGATTCTAGAAGCAGCCAGGACCCCAGAGAACGAGAAGGTAGCCGTGGTGTGCCTACAGTTGTTAGATCTTGCCCGCAGCTGGTGGACAGCGCAGGCCGTTGGATTAGCAGCACCCATTGCTTGGACAGTATTCAGAGAAAGATTCCAGACCAAGTATTTTGATGTTGTAGCTCGGTACAATCTACAGATGAGGTTCACCAATCTGAAGCATATAGGTAGGACGGTCGACGGATATGCGGCCGAGTTTTCGAGGCTCAGTCGGTTTGCTCCCACCTTGGTGGCAACCGAGTATGCTAGAGCCCAGCGATTCCAGCAAAGGCTTCACCTGAAGATTTTGTTGGCAGTTGAGCAGTTTGAGCATCAGACTTTTGATGCAGTCTTGAGAGCAGCTAGGAGGCATGAGTATACCTCCCAGAGGATTGTGGCCAGGGCCGGAGGTTGGAAGAGATCCCACGGCCAGATGAATCAGTCTTCAGCACCAGTCCCGGCAGCCAGGACTTTGATTATTGGAGCTCCGAGACGAGCGGCCTCAGTGACGTCAGTTCAGCATTCAGCCCCGACGTACCCTCAGCAGCAGAAGCAGAAGCAGGCTTCTGTATTGGGATGTTCTCATTATGGGAAGCCAGGCCATGTAGTGGCAGAGTGTCGCAGGGCACAGGGATTGTGTCTGGCTTGTGGAGCAGCAGACCATAGGGTTGGATCCTGCCCGAATAGGGGTGGTTCATCATCGTCCAACCTTTCAAGCTCTTCGGTGAGAGGACCAGCACCAATCCAACAGCAGCAGTATCCATTGTCGAGGCCCTTGCCGCCTCAGTCCCAGATGTGCCAGCAACAACACCCCCAGCAACATGCTCAAGCCCAAGTCTTGAGTCAGAATAGGCAGCGATAATTTCAGCAGAGGGGACCAGCACCCTGAGGGCATGGTCAGGCTATAGTGATGACCGCAGAGGAAGGATTGGCACCAAGAGAGGTAGTGGCAGGTACTATTCTCGTTAACTCCTTTCCAGCTTCAGCTTTATTTGATTTTGGTGCATCGCATTCTTTTATGACTGTACGATTTACGACACGGATAGGATTGGAGCCCGAGTCATTATCAGTAAGGCTCAATATACTTACTGGTAACGAACTTGTGGGAGTCGATAGGGTGTTTTCCTCGTGTCGGATCGTAGTTAGCGGTAAGGAATTTCTCGCTATATTGATAGAGTTCCCGATGGCCGATTATGATGTGGTCTTAGGAATGGATTGGTTGAGGAACCAGTATGCTAGAATAGACTGCTATATTGGTAGGGTCATTTTTAGCATTCCAGGAGGGCCAGAGTTTTCATTTTCTAGAGGCGCAGTTGAGCCTTCTCCTCCAGTATTACGGATGGCAGTAGCAGCGGTACAGTTGCCCCGGATAGTCGAAGAATTTCCAGATGTTTTCCCAGAGGAGCTTCCAGGAATGCTACCAGAGCAGGAGATCGAGTTCACCATAGACTTGATTCCCGGGACAGCCCCAGTATCCGAGAGAGTCTACAGGATGGCGCCTTCAGAATTGGAGATATTGTACAAGATGATTGAAGAACTTCGAACCAAGGGATTCATTCGTGCTAGTAGATCGCCTTGGGGAGCCCCGATGCTTCTTGTGAAAAAGAAGGATGGTACGTCTAGGTTATGTGTTGATTATCGTACCTTGAACTCAGTGATAATCAAGAATAGATATCCTCTCCCGAGGATAGATGACTTGTTTGATCAGCTCAAAGGGGCAGCAGTATTCTCGAAGATCGACTTGCGCTCAGGATATCATCAGATCAGAGTCAGAGAGCAGGACATTCCGAAGACAGCTTTTAGATCGAGGTATGGGCATTAGGAGTTCCTAGTGATGCCCTTTGGAGCAACCAATGCGCCGACGGTATTCATGGATCTCATGAATCGCATCTTCATGCCTTACTTGGATCAGTTCGTGATTGTGTTCTTGGATGACATCCTGGTCTATAGCAGAAGCGAAGCAGAGTATGAGTAGCATCTCTGTGTGGTTCTTCAGATTCTCAGGGAGCACCAGTTGTATGCCAAGTTCAGTAAATACGAGTTCTGGCTCGATCGCATTTCGTACTTGGGTCACATCATCACTCGAGGAGGAGTAGAAGTGGATCCCCAGAAGATTGTGGCTATTGAGTCATGGCCGGTGTCCAGCACAGTTGTAGAGGTTCGCAGTTTTCTCGGATTGGCCGGCTACTACCGGCGATTTGTATCAGACTTTGCTCGGATTTCGACGCCATTGACCCAATTGACCCGCAAGGAGGTGCAGTTTGCTTGGACAGCAGAATATCATGATTCTTTTGAGAAGTTGAAGCGAGGCTTGATGATGGCTCCCATTCTCGCACTTTCAGATGGAATCGGAGCATTCTCAGTATATTGTGATGCTTCAAGCAGAGGCTTAGGATGTGTTCTGATGCAGCATGGGAAGGTAATAGCTTATGCGTCACGACAACTTCGTGATCATGAGAGGAATTACCCAACCCATGACCTGAAGCTGGCAGCAGTAGTGTTCGTACTTAAGTTATGGAGGCACTACTTGTACGGAGACGGGGTGGAGATTTTTACCGACCATAAGAGCCTGAAGTATGTTTTCACCCAGAAGGATCTTAACATGCGTCAGAGGAGGTGGCTGGAGCTTCTTGTGGATTATGATGTCAACTTGCAGTATCATCCCGGGAAGGCCAACGTCGTTACGGATGCATTAAGCCGCAGTTTATTTCCTAACAGCGCAACCAGAGCTGTTAGCAGATCTTCAGAAGATGGGTATTGAAGTTGTTCTCCCTTCCAGTGTGGCATTGATGCCCAGTATGTAAGTTCAGTCCACCATAGTTGAGAGGATCCGGATGGCACAATCAGCAGATCCCAAGCTTCAGTGACTCAGAGCAGAACGTGAGGCAGGACGAAGACCAGAGTTATGCATTCATGAGGATGGTACACTTCAACATGGTAAACGTCTTTGTGTACCCAGTAGAGATATCAGGCAGGAGATCATGTCGGAAGCGCACAGTTCTCAGTATTCCATTCATCCGGGCGGTACGAAGATGTACCGTGATATTCGTCAGCACTTTTGGTAGAATGGCATGAAGCGGAAAATAGCCCGGTTTGTCTCTCGGTGTTTGGTTTGTCAACAAGTTAAAGCTGAACATCAGAGGCCGGCTGGAATTCTTCAGCCCTTGCCGATTCCAGAATGGAAGTGGGAACATGTGAACATGGATTTCGTGACTAGATTACCTAGATCCCCAGCTAGTCGAGATGCTATTTGGGTTATAGTTGACAGGCTCACGAAGGTGGCTCACTTCCTCCCGTTCAGAGTTGGTCAGTCGACGTCTCAGCTAGCGGAGATGTACCTCAATCAGATTGTCAGGTTGCACGGTGTTCCAGTTAGTATCACCTCGGACCGAGATTCCAGGTTTACATCGCACTTTTGGCGTAGCCTGCAGGAGAGTTTGGGAACTCGCCTCCAGTTCAGTTCAGCATATCATCCGCAGACAGATGGTCAGTCGGAGCGTGCAATCCAGACTCTTGAAAATATATTGCAGTCCTGTACACTTGACTTCGGTGGTTCGTGGGAAGATTACCTGCACCTGGTGGAGTTCCCGTACAATAACAGCTTCCAAGCCAGTATCCAGATGGCACCGTTTGAGGCACTGTATGATAGAAAGTGCAGATCCCCGCTAGCATGGGATGATATCGGAGAGAGAGATGCTCGGCCCAGAAATTATTGTCCAGACAGTTGAAGTGGTCAGAAGAGTTCGGGATCATCTTCGAGTTGCCCAAGATCGCCAGCACCATTGGGCCGATTCTCATCGACGGCCTCTCGAGTTTTCTGTCGGCGAACATGTATTCCTGAGGATTTTGCCTAACCGTAGCGTCATTCGTTTCGGCGTACGGGGAAAGCTTAGTCCTAGGTATATAGGGCCGTTCGATATTCTGGAGCGAGTAGGAGATGTGTCCTATCGTCTCGCTCTTCCGCCGTCGCTAAGCGAGGTGCATGACGTGTTCCATGTATCCCAATTATGACGGTATATCCTAGACCCGAGCTACATCCCGGATCATTCAGAATTGGTTGTTGGTACCAACCTTTCGTATGAGGAGAGGCCCGTGTCTATATTGGACCGGAGAGAGAAGATACTCAAGAACAAGACTATCAAGTTAGTCCGAGTTGCTTGGGGTCATCACTCATTGGGTGAGTCAACGTGGGAGCGTGAGGATGATATGCAATCGCGATATTCTGACCTGTTTGACTCGTGAGGTATAATATCTTCCTTATGCCTCATGCCTTCAATTCCTTGCTTGAATGAGTGATTGCTTGCCTAGTTATAGCTTGCATGTGATTAACATAGCTTGTCCTCGTCTCTCTAGCCTCTTAATTAAATTCCGAGGACGGAATTCTTTTAAGGTGGGTAGAGTATAATGCCTGTGGTCCGTATTATGTATTTTTAGAATACGTGTACGTATTTTATCTTGCATTGTATGATTCCTTGCTTAGCTTCCTTCTTGGCTTGGTTTATTTCCAAGGTTGGTTCGGCTTGGCTTTGGTATTTCCTTGGTTCATGATGAACCAAGGGTGAACCCCTACCTACCACCACCTTTAGTATTTATTACCCATTCTTCCTTCTCTCTCTTCATTACTCTTCTTCCTTCCTCCATTAACTCCTTCACCTACCAGAGAGAGAGAGAGAGGGGTCTAGGCAAGTGCAACTTGCTTCATGGAGGAACTCAAATTTTATTGCCTCATTCTCTTCCTTATAGCATTTTAACTTACTTTAGTACTTGGCATTTTTACTTTCCATGGCCAGATTCTGGTAGATCTAAGTTTATATTATTTTCGGAAATCTGGAGTTTTGATCTACATAATCTTGTTCTTTCTAAGTTTAGATGGTTCTATGTTGTAGAGATTTTCATTCTGCCCTGTTTTGACCTATGTAAGTTCGGATTTGGGCTCCGGATGATGGAGTTATGGAGCTTGAGAACTTGGCTCCCATGGTGTTCTTCTTCTCGAAATTTTGGAGAAGATGAACTATGCTTAGACTTGACCGCATGAATATTTCATGCGGCAAGTGTCATGACTGGAAGAACTTCAGGCCGCATAAGCCTGCTCTCATCCTTGGCTGCATAGACCGAGTCATTCTTGAGCCGCATGTGCGCCCGCCAGATTGAGCCGCATGAGACGCTACCCTTTTAGCCGCATGCGCCCTCCCCCTTCCTGGCCGCATGGGACCCCGCTTCTTCCGGCCGCATGGATTCCTCTCCCCACTCAGTCGTATGCGGCCTTGCTCCTGCAGCCGCATGTCCACCTGCCGCATGAGGCCGAACCCTGCTAGCCGCATGAGACCCACTTGACTTCGGCCACATATATCTGATTGGTCAGCCAGCCGCATGGACCTACACCTCCACCTGCCGCATGAGGCCGAGTCATTCCTGGCCGCATGATCCCGCAACCCTGAGCCGCATGCACCTTGGGCCTCCTCCTAGTCGCATGAGCTGCGCGTCTGTTCCGTATTGAAACCGCATGGCACCTATTTCCTCATGATCGCACGCGTTCCTGAATAAACCCAGCCGCATGGATTCGTTTCTCTGAGCCGTATGGCTCCTCTCCGTGCCCTGTCTTGTTATTTTATTTATTATTATTACTATTATTCATTAGTACTGTTAATTCATGTCTTGTAACCTCAGATCAACTTGGGTCTTGTCACGACCCGCACCCTAGAGTAAGGGCACGAGACGTGGGTACGTCCAGCCTACGCCGCAGTGTCGGCGGTAGAACGCTGTCCTAGGTCACAACATCTAACAATTGAAGGTATAGCAGTTATACTCCCCGAATGGGGGTGACATAACACAATATAAACTCAATCACAGCTAAGGTAGAACAGGTAAGATAGATAGATAAAGAAAGATAACAATATCCAGAACAGAGAATCACAGAGGTACAAACCAGAGTTCTAAGTGCCTAAAATAAATACATCTCAGAATATCTCAAGTCTAATACAGTAATCCAGAATAGAAAAGACAGTCCTAATCTAAAGGAGTGTCATCTACAGCTAGTGGCTCCTGCTGCTGGTCCAAGTCCAGGCACTCGTCTAGTGTAGCACCGTAGTAGGTAGGGCAGAATGCCTCAGCCTCGTCCTCTGTAATATTTCAACAGGTCCAGTCAGGACAGGAGTGAGCACAGTACATCTCAACAAATCATAGCAGGTCAGGATAAATAATCATGCTTATAGAGTAAGATACAAGAAACTGAAGAAATATGATAAACAGGAAGGACTATAAATAAATAGCTACAGTATATAGAGAACTAGCAGTGTCTAGTGATTCAGAGCACAAGATGGTTATGTAAACGGCACGATGTTGTACACGAGTAATCTACAGAGGTTGTACACGAGTAATCTACTGGATTGATTACATAACCACTTCTACTTCCCCGCCCCAATCAATACACAAGGATCCAGCTATGATATGTTATTGCACATGAAGTATAGTCGCACACGAGATCATGCGAGCACATGAGTATACACGATTTCACACGATTTATACACGAAAAGCACGAAAACAAGGAGTACACGATGCTCATGATAAAGTACACGAACACGAATACCCGATGTATCCGCTAAGGGGATAACATCGCAGAACAAGATCCATATAGTACTAATCCGTGTTTCCAACGTGTCAGCATCATGTATAGTAATCTAAAGCAGGAAATATACTCCTAATGCAGGATATGAAATGATCAGAGAATATACTCGCCTGTAACCGGTGAATCTGAGAGAATATAGACTGCCCGAGGAGTGGTGTCTGTCTCCTATAGAACAGTACAAGTCACTATGAGTCTACAATGATAATACAATGCAATTTAATGCATTCTACATGAACTAGGTCAATCTAGACCAAAGTCAACTCTTGGTCAACTCTGGTCAACCCTAGAAGTCAAACTAGGTCAAACTAGTCTAATCTAGGTCTAGCAAGACTATTCTAGGTTTTCTAGGCTAATCTAGGCAATACCATGCCAAGCCTACCAATACACACATTGGTATATTGATAAAAATTCTATTATAGAATATATAGCCTATAGCCTCTACACCCTATTACCCATACCCTATGTTCACACTATAACATAACACATAATATCCCAATATCATGACACCATATATTATCTATAGGAACCTATAAATATCTATATATATATATATATATGTCTCCACCACATATAGATATACATAGGATAAGAGAGAGGGAACTCATGAACACTAGTGTGTGTGTGTGAAGAGAGTAAGGGTGTGGTGTGTGAATCATAGGAATGTGAGTGAACATGGTGTCAAGGCAAAACAGTGTGACAGAAAGTGTGACAAGAAACTGGAAAAATAGGGACTGATTCCCAGGTTTTGAAAAGCAGTTAACAAAGTGTGTGTGTGTCAAAGGGTTTAGAAAATAGTGAGAGAAAGACATAGGTAACAGTGAACATAAAATCAAATCTCAGTTTACTCAAGCCATACTCAAGTTCACTCATTGAAAGGAAAGGAGGTCAATTTACAAACAACCAATACCCAACAGTCCCAATGCAGGAAATTGATATCAGGTTACACCCCAAACATCAACCCCAGATAAGAAGGAAACATGGAAACCAACACAGTGTAAACTGATGCTCTTGAAAGAAAGTGAATGAAATTAGTTACAATTAATTTATTACCAAATTCAGTCTAGTATGAAAATTCTCAATACAAATCAATGAGTCAAAAGAATCATTCAGTCCAATAAACTGAGCTCAACCCCAGGTTTATCCAAGAACTGAATTTTCAACCCAAGTCTCATTTCTCAGGTTTTGTGAAGAACACAAACCCAGGAAATGCATTGATCTTCAGGTTTTTGTATCAGTTCGCCAAAACAGGAAACAATTTAGTTTAAGAAATAGAAATCCAAAACAAACTCACATCCCAACTCCATTTCCAGATTTATGATTAATTAATATAGCTCAAAAGAACTGGAACTCAGGTTAATACATTCAGTTAAAGCAATAGGTTCCAACATTGAAATAAATGGAAGAATTCTCATTTCTCAGGTTTTTCATGTTAACTAGTTCATGCATTGTCACGACCCGCACCCTAGAGTTAGGGCACGAGAACGTAACAACGCCCAGCCTACGCCGCAGTGTCGGCGGTAGAACGCTGTCCTAGGTCTCATGCATCTAACAGTATAAGGCTAAGCAGTTTATACTCTCCGAATGGAGGTGACATAGCAGAATGTAAACTCAATCACATCTAAGGTAGAGCATAATGGAAGATAGATAAAACATGAAATCCAAAAGAGATACAGGAGATAGAAGTCTAAGTGTCTAAGATACATAAACTCAGAAGTACATCTCAAAACTCAAATACAGTAATCCACAAGTAAATACAACTCCCGACAAAATGAAATAACTATCTAAACAACCTCTACTGTGTCTCCTCTAGGCTAGCAGGCAATCCCAGACCATCTGTAAAATTTATCAACAGGTCCAGTCAGGACAGGAGCGAGCACAATACATCTCATGCAGTTCATATCATGTCAGAAAATATAAAGCAGGCAATAGAATAAGATACATAAAATGCTGTAAGAAGATGTACATGAAAACAGGAGTAATATTTGATAACTGAAAATATATATACATAATAAGTAAGAACTGTAAGTGACTAGTGATTTAGAGTACGAGATGGCATGTAATTGGCTTAGGTTGTACATGATGAACATGAAAAGTAACAGAGTGTACATGATGGATAAATCACATGACCATTTATACTTACCCCTACCCACAATCAATACACAAGGATCTATTCAAGTTACGTTACGGACATGATATTTTGGTTATACAAGAAACACATAAGGAAACATGAGCGTACATGAAAGAATATGAGAGTACATGAACGTACATGTAAGAACATGAGAGAACATGAGTGTACATGAATAACGCAGAAGCAAGGAATACATGATGTACATGAAACACATGTCATAAAGTATCCGATGCGCCCGCTAAGGGGGATAACATCCCAAGAAGAGATCCATATAGTACCAATCTGTGATGATAACATGACAGCATCAAGTAAAAGTAATCTAGAGCGAGAATATAAGTCGTGACAAGTATGAAACGATCAGAGAATGTACTCGCCTGATATCTGAATGTCCAAGGTAAAGATACTGTCTGAGGAGAGGTGTCTGGCTCCTAATTAGAACAGCACAAGTCACAACATGTCCAGAAGGGTAATATAAAGCACTACAATGTATTCTACATGAATCTAGGTCAAACTAGGCCAAAGTCAACTCTGGTCAACTGTACTAGTCAAACTTGGTCAAACTAGGTCATGTCCTAATCCAGTAAGTCTTACTAGGCCTAACCAAGACTATCCTAGTAAGCACACATCAATACAAGGCTATACAAGCCAACATACACCCAACTCTATATAGCATGCAATTATTCGATACTCAAATAGGCAAGAATTCATATTGGATATACACTAGGTAATCTATTACTTTAAGCTATATATGTCTACACATATATACACATGCATATATTGGTATTCAACATTAGGTCTATAATTATGGCATTTCAAATGGTTATATAAACTTATATATTACAACACAATATGCTAACATATATATAATATACATACATAGCTAAGTTAACTATATTTATAAATACTTATTTAAGAGGCTATGTGTGTGTATGTGAACATGGCAAAGGGGCAAGTGAGGGTTAAATGGGCATACATAGTGTATACATATCAAAGGGTGTCAAAGTGTAAGTGAACAATGTGTCAAGTGTGATAGTGTCAACATAGTGTAAGGGGGTACATAAGGTAATATAGGATTTGTGTTAACATAGAACATTGCATCTCATTAACTTGTATATTGCATACATTACATCTATTATTACATTACATTCATGCTTGCATTCATTCATCATTCATTTATTCTCTTGCACTACTATATGCACCATACATTACATACTATGGAACCTACATATTCATTACAAGCCATACTTATACATACTTACATTAGATAGGATACTTACATCTCATACATCATTTATTTAACCATTTACTCATGCTTGCATTCTCTATTTAGTTACATAATATATATACATTAACATGGGTTAAAATCAAATAGAATATTATATTACACACAATGGTGCACAAAATACATATGCCGAATAGTAACTCCTACTAATAATCAATACTGTATCAACTCAGCATAAATTAAATTCTAGGATTAAAGTATGTTATAGATCTATGTGTTAGCTTTCCGAAACTTCAAACGGATCGTATTTTCGTTTCCGAAAACTCCCGGAATCGCGAAAACACCGAGAACGCGTTTGTCTTTCGTACAGCTGACACTCAAATAATTCTCCAGAAAGTTACAGAAAGAATTAGGCCTATTAATACATGTTTTTGGAAAGCTAACTTCAATACGCTTCTTTTAGAAAAATAGGAGATTAAATTGAGCTTTGAGCTAGAAGTTATGACATTTCTAAGTTAGGGCTGAAATTAAAAACGTGGATAAAAATCATGACGGATTTAAATAGTTTGAGCCAAAAGAATACACAATATATATCCTAATTATCTACAACAATAATAGCAATAATAATATGAGGAACCACACTCACAAACTTGATTATATAATCATCATGAACCATTTATTACATATATAAATATAGATACACTCTCATTACAATATATATATATATATATATATATATATATATATATATATATATATATATATATATATATATATATATATATATATATATATATATAAATCTATATATGTAACATGAACACATCCACAACACAAAGGACACTCCTATGACCTCCAAATGGACACAAAATGGACACAAATGGAGATACAACCATGGGGGTCATTCCTATGGGTTCAAAATAGACCTATATGCATGAGGAAATGAAAAGGAGAATGGATTTATACCTCCCGGTAGATCGAATCGAAGAAAAACCTTCCCGGAGCGACACCGACACGTAGAGATTCCAAAAGGACACGAACGAGCTCCGAATCCTCCCAAACTTGGGTAGCTTCCTCCTTTGCTAGAATGGAGAAGGAAAGAAGAAGATTTGGTGGTGAAATGGAAGGATTTGGTGGAGAAATTGCTAGGGATTGCTCTCTAGGAATTTGGGGAAGAACAAGAGAGAGAAAAATAGATGGATAATGACAAATGGGAGGCTCAACCCTATCCTTATTGTGGCTGGCCATAAAGGTGATTTTGTCCTATTAGGAAAAGTCCAAAAGCCCCTACTAACCTATTCTATGAGTATTAGGAAAGGCCTAATTGGTTGGGGCTAAATTAGTCATTCTAAAGTCTCTAATCACACTAACCTTATCCATAATAATTAGTCTAACCTCTAACTAAAATATTTCTATCATGTGGACTAAAATTAATATCATGTGGGCCATGCCTAACTAGTGTGTGGGTTCCACTAGAGTCAAACTACCCCCGGGTCCCCGTTTCAAGTCAGATTGAGTTGAAATTCGAACCCGACTCAAATAACCCCAAAACAATATCATAAATAATAAAATAATATCAAAATAATTCAAAGAGGTCAAATGCAAAAATATTCTTAGGCCAAAAATGATATTAAAATATCATAATCACATGGTTAGGCTCTAGGTCAAACAGACTCTAGGGTTTCACTAGCAAAACGTCAAAACCACAAGTCATTGATTTAAATAATTTAAAAATAATTTAAAATCACCAAAAATCATATCATGAATTAAATATCATTATTAAAATAATTATAAACACAAAATTTCAAAATTACCCTCATTTGGGAAACTGGGTGCTACAACTCTACCCACCTTAGAAAAAATTTCGTCCTCGAAATTAAAATGTCCATACTCCCTCTAGGTCAAACCCCCACAATCAAAGTCCCAGATTAAAACAAATCATGTGATCAAAAGGACAACATACAGGGTCATGACATACGGTGGTAGTGAAAGTCTCATCTAGGTATACTAGTCATGCTAACCGAAACGGTCATAGGGTATCAAAACATACAAGCAATCTAGGGTGCTAAACTAGAGAAGTTACAGAAACAACAAACCATCAAAACTGTAAGGCGGTCTACCATCCTATATGAAACTGGTACTTATCAAAACAAAATAAAGGCAACTACCAATTATCTGAAAAACGGTACAGAAAATCAAATTCAAAAATTAAGGAATTGAAAATCACTTGCATTGAAATCCAAATCACAATATATATATACAGAGAGAGCGTTAGAGAGAAAAACTAGCATTATGTAATGTTATGTGGTTTGTGTGTGTATGAGTGTATGTGAAATATACATAAAATTGTATATGAGCTATCCTGTTACACTACTCATGGCATATGGGTTAACAACCTACAATACACAACCTATTTAATCATAACATGCATGGCTAACCATAAACATCTATAAGAGGTAGAGATTTAGTTATGTATATACATATATTATAACATGTATGCCTAAGCTCTATATATATTTATACAAGTATGTGATCATAACATAGAGAGGAAATGTTAGGTTACATGACAGCGTATACTAAGTTAGGGTGTGTGTGTGTCCTTGTACAGGGTTATAGCTTGGTATTGAAAGGTTAAACCCAGTTTTAGTTCAGCATTTACATACAAAATCTGAAAATAAGCTAACATTTAAACCAGTATAATATTAACATAATATAGTCTCAGATTTTACAAATTTAACATAACTTAACCAATTTCTCTAAAAATTGAAACTCTGCAGATATCATACATGTGCAGTTATGTAGACAAAACTAATAACATAAAATTTATATTTAAATTATGAATTTAAACTGGAAAAGCAGAAAACCAGAAATATTGGGATTTTGAAAATTTTAACATTAACAACATATTAATATGTATTTTAGATAGGTGGAAAATCAAGTGTAGCATGCATACGTATCAGGCAAGTGTCCACTATGTAAATATACTCATATATTTTCATGTCCCAAAAAAATTAATTCTACGTTAAGACCAACATTTAGATTCCTACCAAGATCGCAAAATAGGTGATTGACGAAATCAAGGCAGTTTTATTTTTATTATTCAATACTAGAATAATAGCAAGAAGGAAATAACGATAAAAGCTGTTTGCTTATTTGCCTAAAAGAAGGAACCATTTTGAAACCAGAGCTAAATATCAAATCCAAGATAAAGTCTAGCAAAATCATCGATTCATTGTATTAAGAAGAAACTCATAGCAAGAAGTTACACAAGCTACTCCTAAGTTAAATAATTAGAAGCAAAACAAAGCAAAACAAATAATAATTCTTTTTGGAGGACTGCATCAAAGTAGAGAAAACATGCTTAAAAATATTTAAGGTACAATCTGATAATCATATACGTCTATCCAAAATCATGGTACTCTAAATCCCCGTCATACTAGTAAGCATGGCTACGATAATCACAGAGTCCTTGACTTATGCATATACCTCTAGAATCATGGTATTTAACATTTTCGCGGTGCCGCTAGCTTGGCTGCGAAAACCTTAAATTCCCACACCCGAAAAATATATCCAGAGTCAGACTATATGTCCTCACCATGCTGGCTAATGTGACTATAGAAGACTAGATTCCATAACATAGATGACCTAGCCCATACAATTTCATCTTATCAAAAAAATTAAATTAAATCAACAATGAATACCCATAAATCAAATCAAATTTATCAACGAACTTCAAAATTCAAAATGAACAAAAATCCATCAAAATACAACTCGGATGCAACAGCTATCATCAAGATTCAAAATTCGACAATCATTCATCAAAATCAATGAATACAACCCAAATTCAACCATAATCCATCAAAATCAAATTTAACAACAGTAAGTAAAAATAAATCAAATCAAGGGAAAAAAGAGTTCTCAAATCGAAGTTAAAATAAGATTCTCAAGGGTCGTTCCGGGAATCTCTCAAGGTTTCCTAACTGTGATTGAGTACCTTCAAGATATATCCTATTCCTACTGCAGGCTGTAGTGGTACTCAAGTTCGAATACCACTACATAAACTCGACCTGCATGGGCCACCACTAAAAACGTGTCACGACCCGCACCCTAGAGTTAGGGCACGAGAACGTAACAACGCCCAGCCTACGCTGCCGTGTCGGCGGTAGAACGCTGTCCTAGGTCTCATGCATCTAACAGTATAAGGCTAAGCAGTTTATACTCCCCAAATGGAGGTGACATAGCAGAATGTAAACTCAATCACATCTAAGGTATAGCATAATGGAAGATAGATAAAACATGAAATCCAAAAGAGATACAGGAGATAGAAGTCTAAGTGTCTAAGATACATAAACTCAGAAGTACATCTCAAAACTCAAATACAGTAATCCACAAGTAAATACAACTCCCAACAAAATGAAATAACTATCTAAACAACCTTTACTGTGTCTCTTCTAGGCTAGCAGGCAATCCCAGGCCATCTGTAAAATTTATCAACAGGTCCAGTCAGGACAGGAGCGAGCACAATACATCTCATGCAGTTCATATCATGTCAGAAAATATAAAGCAGGCAATAGAATTAGATACATAAAACGCTGTAAGAAGATGTACATGAAAACATGAGAGATATTTGATAACTGAAAATATATATACATGATAAGTAAGAACTGTAAGTGACTAGTGATTTAGAGTACGACATGGCATGTAATTGGCTTAGGTTGTACATGATGAACATGAAAAGTAACAGAGTGTACATGATGGGTAAATCACATGACCATTTATACTCACCCCTACCCACAATCAATACACAAGGATCTATTCAAGTTACGTTACGGACATGATATTTTGGTTATACAAGAAACACATGAGGAAACATGAGCGTACATGAAAGAATATGAGAGTACATGAACGTACATATAAGAACATGAGAGAACATGAGTGTACATGAATAACGCAGAAGCAAGGAATACATGATGTACATGAAACACATGTCATAAAGTATCCGATGCGCCCGCTAAGGGGGATAACATCCCAAGAAGAGATCCATATAGTACCAATCCGTGATGATAACGTGACAGCATCAAGTAAAAGTAATCTAGAGCGAGAATATAAGTCGTGACAAGTATGAAACGATCAGAGAATGTACTCGCCTGATATCTGAATGTCCAAGGTAAAGATACTGTCCGAGGAGAGGTGTCTGGCTCCTAATTAGAACAGCACAAGTCACAACATGTCCAGAAGGGTAATATAAAGCACTACAATGTATTCTACATGAATCTAGGTCAAACTAGGCCAAAGTTAACCCTTGGTCAACTCTGGTCAAATGTACTAGTCAAACTAGGTCAAACTAGGTTATGTCCTAACCCAGTAAGTCTTACTTGGCCTAACCAAGACTATCCTAGCAAGCACACATCAATACAAGGCTATACAAGCCAACATACACCCAACTCTATATAGCATGCAATTATTCGATACTCAAATAGGCAAGAATTCACATTGGATATACACTAGGTAATCTATTACTTTAAGCTATATATGTCTACACATATATACACATGCATATATTGGTATTGAACATTAGGTCTATAATTATGGCATTTCAAATGGTTATATAAACTTATATATTACAACATAATATGCTAACATATATATAATATACATACATAGCTAAGTTAACTATATTCATAAATACTTATTTAAGAGGCTATGTGTGTGTATATGAACATGGCAAAGGGGCAAGTGAGGGTTAAATGCGCATACATAGTGTATACATATCAAAGGGTGTCAAAGTGTAAGTGAACAATATGTCAAGTGTGATAGTGTCAACATAGTGTAAGGGGGTACATGAGGTAATATAGGATTTGTGTTAACATAGAACATTGCATCTCATTAACTTGTATATTGCATACATTACATCTATTATTACATTACATTCATGCTTGCATTCATTCATCATTCATTTATTCTCTTGCACTACTATATGTACCATACATTACATACTATGGAACCTACATATTCATTACAAGCCATACTTATACATGCTTACATTAGATAGGATACTTACACCTCATACATCATTTATTTAACCATTTACTCATGCTT
Source organism: Iris pallida (assembly GCA_029216955.1). Classification (NCBI taxonomy): domain Eukaryota; kingdom Viridiplantae; phylum Streptophyta; class Magnoliopsida; order Asparagales; family Iridaceae; genus Iris; species Iris pallida. The sequence continues at coordinate 9,037,645 of JANAVB010030420.1, read as the reverse complement.
GCATTCTCTATTTAGTTACATAATGTATATACATTAACATGGGTTAAAATCAAATAGAACACTATATTACACACAATGGTGCACAAAATGCATATGCCGAATAGTAACTCCTACTAATAATCAATACTGTATCAACTCAGCATGAATTAAATTCTAGGATTAAAGTATGTTATAGATCTATGTGTTAGCTTTCCGAAACTTCAAACGGATCGCATTTTCGTTTCCGGAAACTCCCGGAATCGCGAAAACACCGAGAACGCATTTGTCTTTTGTACAGCTGACACTCAAATAATTCTCCAGAAAGTTACAGAAAGAATTAGGCCTTTTAGTACATGTTTTTGGAAAGCTAAATTCAATACGCTTCTTTTAAAAAAAAACAGGAGATTAAACTGAGCTTTGAGCTAGAAGTTATGACATTTCTAAGTTAGGACTGAAATTAAAAACGTGGATAAAAATCATGACGGATTTAAATAGTTTGAGCCAAAAGAATACACAATATATATCCTAATTATCCACAACAATAATAGCAATAATAATATGAGGAACCACACTCACAAACTTGATTATATAATCATCATGAACCATTTATTACATATATAAATATAGATACACTCTCATTATAATATATATATATATATATATATATATATATATATATATATATATAAATATATAAAAAAAAAAATATATATATATATATATATATAAATAAATCTATATATGTAACATGAACACATCCACAACACAAAGGATACTCCTATGACCTCCAAATGGACACAAAATGGACACAAATTGAGATACAACCATGGGGGTCATTCCTATGGGTTCAAAATAGACCTATATGTATGAGGAAATGAAAAGGAGAAGGGATTTATACCTCCCGGTAGATCGAATCGAAGAAAAACCTTCCCGGAGCGACACCGACACGTAGAGATTCCAAAAGGACACGAACGAGCTCCGAATCCTCCCAAACTTGGGTAGCTTCCTCCTTGGCTAGAATGGAGAAGGAAAGAAGAAGATTTGGTGGTGAAATGGAAGAATTTGGTGGAGAAATTGCTAGGGATTGCTCTCTAGGAATTTTGGGAAGAACAAGAGAGAGAACAATAGATGGATAATGACAAATGGGAGGCTCAACCCTATCCTTATTGTGGCTGGCCATAAAGGTGATTTTGTCCTATTAGGAAAAGTCCAAAAGCCCCTACTAACCTATTCTATGAGTATTAGGAAAGGCCTAATTGGTTGGGGCTAAATTAGTCATTCTAAAGTCTCTAATCACACTAACCTTATCCATAATAATTAGTCTAACCTCTAACTAAAATATTTCTATCATGTGGACTAAAGTTAATATCATGTGGGCCATGCCTAACTAGTGTGTGGGTCCCACTAGAGTCAAACTACCCCCGGGTCCCCGTTTCAAGTCAGATTGAGTTGAAATTCGAACCCGACTCAAATAACCCCAAAACAATATCATAAATAATAAAATAATATCAAAATAATTCAAAGAGGTCAAATGCAAAAATATTCTTAGGCCAAAAATGATATTAAAATATCATAATCACATGGTTAGGCTCTAGGTCAAACAGTCTCTAGGGTTTCACTAGCAAAACGTCAAAACCACAAGTCATTGATTTAAATAATTTTAAAATAATTTAAAATCACCAAAAATCATATCATGAATTAAATATCATTATTAAAATAATTATAAACACAAAATTTCAAAATTACCCTCAATTGGGAAACTGGGTGCTACATGCATGAACTCAGGTACTTATTAAATCATAGGTTCTCAACTGAACATAAGGCAGGTTTTAGAAGAATGAACATTCAGTTAATACAATACAAAACAGTAAATAGTTAGCCATGAAGAAAACTGGAAAAAAAATGGTGGAAGGCCAACATGAAACCTATCAGTTTCAAATATTCCCAGGTTCAGAATAAACTCAGAAATCATGGACAAGTAAAAATCAGGTAACAAACTACTTAATGTGGTTAAGCTATCACAGGTTTTCACAAACCAATTTCAGTTCTCAACAGTTTGAATCCCAACCAAATGCCAAATTCCACAACACATCATGCCAATCCCAAATCAATATTCCTTCACTTAATTAACATGATATGCAACATGTAGGAATCAATGACAATAAAAAAATAACATAAAAGAGGATTAAAACTGTTTGGGAAACAACAGTTTCAGAACATGTATCAGAGTACACTGTTCTTCCAATGATTCGAACCAAAACACAAATCTAAAACCCAAACATTGTGTAACCTGGTGTAGCAGGGATTTAAACATGATATTTAGAATCTAGTTAAACATTGAAACATAATTTAAATCATTAAAATCGATTTAAACCAACAGAACAACACACAGCACACGCACACACACACAGCTGCCCATTGCACCCTGAATACCGTGTCCGACACGACACGAGGACTCGTGAAACTTTGCGAGCCTCGTGTCAGTCAGTGCCTCTAACCTCAGGCCAAAAATCACGTATCCACGTGGAGGAACGAGTGCGCAATAGCCCCCGAGCAGCAGGGCACGCACTGTGCCCGCGCGCTCGCACCCGCACTCACGTGTCCCGTGTTCCCCACGACTCGACACGACACGAATAACAGCACACGACACAAGGAATCCCTAGACGACACTTAGGGCTAGCTTCCTATTCAAATGGATTTCAAAAACTCACACGAAATGCCCATTGGAGCATTTCATCAAACACTAAGCAATGTGTACTGATACGTGTCCAGAACGGACACGAAACGACACGAAAATTTGGGAAACCCTATTCCTATAGTTAGGCTAGGGTTAGGGCAACCTAGAAATGATTTTTACCAGATTTTAGGAGCTATGGATAGGGTTATACCTCAATGTGCACAAGCTCCCAAAAATCTCAAAGGAAATGATTCCTTAAACCACCCAAAGTCCTTCAAATTGTTTGCTCCCTGTCAAAACTTATTTCCAATAGCAAGAACACAATATTTAGAGCCTATTGGAATTTGTTTGAAGGAAAAAGGACTTGAAATGAATTTAATAGGAATTTATGAAGATGGAACTTACCTCTTTCTAAAAACTTGATAAACCCTAAGAGAGAGGCTAGCCCTAATCCCTAGGAGAGTATTTATAGAAGGGGGGGCTGTCATGTGGCTGGCCATAGGGTTTAGATCTAGGGTTTTGCCAAGTTGGTTGAGTCCTAATTCGTTTAAGTCATGATTTTGACTTGTGACTTCACAAGCCATTCTTAGGCCAAACTAACTCCTAATTACCCCAAACCAATTTTAATGAACTTGAAAAGACTAACTTAGGTCACGCTAGAGTTTCTTAACCTAACCTAGATGTCTTGACCTAGGTTAGCCAATAGGACAGTCTCCTAGTCATCATGAGTCAAAGTTAACTATAGGGTCAAAAACAATTCTACCAAAAATTACCAAAAATTACTAAAAATCATATTAAATATATTTAATAATAAAAATCCCAAAATAATTCCAAAATTTTGAAAATGACCAAAATACCCTCAAGCTAGAAAAGTGGCAGTGACAAATCTACCCCCCTTAAAATAATTTCGTCCTCGAAATTAAAGGCGAAACTAAACTGCGAAGAAGGATAGAAAAGTATACCTCAGGGTCCAAAAAGATAGGGGTACCGCTCGCGCATCTTCTCCTCCCGCTCCCAGGTAGACTCTCCTGGAGAATGATGCCTCCATGCGACGCGTACCAAGGGTATCACCTGGTTCTTCAATACCTTCTCCCGGCGATTCAAAACCTCCACAGGCTGCTCTGGATAACTGAGAGTAGGTCCAACCTCTATCTCCGAGTGATCGAGCACATGGCTAGGGTCAGCCACGTACCGTCTCAGCTGTGATACGTGGAATACGTTGTGGACGCCCACTAGTACAGGTGGCAAGTCTAGCCTGTATGCCACGTCACCGACTCTCCCGCTGATAACGAAAGGGCCGATGAAGCGCGGGCTAAGCTTCCTACCTCCACCAAAACGTATCGTACCACGAGTCGGAGATATCCGCAGAAAAACCATATCTCCAACCTAATCACAAGCAAGGTCTCAAGTTACTAAAAATCAAACACGATCAATCAAACAAAACTAAATACAACCTAATTCTAATCCTACTCTGAATCTGTACCTCAAACTCCAGCGGCCTCCGGTGGCTATCGGCCCAGTGCCGATGTCTGTCCTGCGCCACGCGAAGTCTGTCCCTGATGAGCTTCACCTTATCGGCTGCGTCAACAACCATCTCTGGTCCCAGTAAAGCTCACTCTCCAACATCATCCCAAGATAAGGGTGTAACTCCTCCTTTCGGATTTTCAAAATTTTATTTTTTTATTTTGTTTACCATGTTTAAATCTTCGTCGAGACTTTGCAAATGTTATTTGATCAAAAGTAGTTTTAAATTAAATATTTTGAGAATGCTAATTTGTTTTAATAGATATCCTATTAAATTATATTGTTAGAATTATGGAAGGTGTTTTGTGACTACCTTGAATTTAATTGAATATTAATTTAGATAATTATTTGTAGATTATAAATATTTATAGAATCTTGGAATATGTTGTATAATTATTCGACAATGTTGGATACTATCTATATTATCGTAATAAATAATGTTGTTTTAATATGTTATTTGACAAATATTAAATGTCATTTTAAAGTTATGTCGGAATTGAATTATCTATGAATATAGAATAAATATTTTAAATTGTTATGATTAGACCAAATTTTTTGGACTTAAAAAGTTATCCTATTATGAATTTATAATTTAAACTTTTGACAAGATTATTTATCGTTATCTATTAATGAATCACGATTACGATTAGATCAAGCTGTATTCTATGTTATTTGAATTAAATAGTGGAATATTTATCTGTTAGGAATTATATGATTTGATTAAGATTTATACTATTTGCTACTATCGCATAATACTTTAAATTATATTTTCGATCATTTTAAGATACTCTTTCCAAGCCAACAATCCACCTGTACAGGACTAGTTCTTATCTACATGGGAACCAACTAAACAACTTATATCCCTACTCCTATCTCTACACCCTTTATGTACTATATATAAATATGGAACGCATATGTTTCCCCTCCCAAACCGAGACTCCACCGCCCCTGCCTTTTTCGCCAACACCATTACCAGCAACATCACCACCCTAACCGCATCGTCTCGTCCCTTCTCCGCCCCGACCGGGCAAAATCAATATCCTGCCGCCATCCCCGCAGCCACTCGACGTTGCGCCACCACCTTCACCCATTGCTCCGCCATCACACGCTACCATATATCCCCGTTAACAAATAGCCAAATCATGTGTCGTGTGTCCGTGTCACATTCACCATCACCATAGTCTGTGTCCCTGTGTCCGCAGATCTACGTGTCCATCACCATCATCATCCGTAGCTAACCATAATCGTGTCCAGGACCGAGTGTCAGTGTCCACCATCACAGTCGTGTCCGGACCCGTGCGTCCGTGTCCAATCTTATTCCACCATATTACAATATACGATCAAAGTTGTGTCCGACAAACCCCGGATACGATACAGTCGTCTGAGTCCAGCAAATCATATTCATACAGCCGCACCACCAACGAACCCGCCGATCACCACGGCAGAACAGCATCTCGACCATCGCCGAGATCACCACCACACACCGGAAGAGAGGGAGAGTGTGGAAGACCCCTTACCGATCGTGCCGCCCTCCAGTCCTCCTCTCGGATAGCCCGTCTGCTACTAGATTTAACCACCGGTGCCACCGCCACCATGGAATCACCGACCATGCTCACCATCATCTCGAGCCTCACGCCGTCGGATCTCTTTCGATCCACCGCTCCTCACCGGAGCTGGCGAACCCGAGACCCAGCGAGCCGCGTCACCCAGCGTTTCCTTGTCAGCATCGCCGACCGGAGCCTTGAGCCACATGGCCGCCCCCTCCGTCCGCCGAGCTCCGTAAGATCTCGCCCAAACGTCGCAGCGATGGCAGTACTTGCTACCGGAGCATAATCCCCGAAGTCGCCTCCTCCGAAGCCTCTTCGTGCCGGTCAACTTGGAGCCTCCGCTCGTCGTCGACGAGGCCACTCTACCGGAGACTTTGCCAGCCTCGAACCTGGGAGAGGATCCCCTCGTGAGCAACTCCACGGTCTCGCGCAGACGCCGCGTTCATCTGGGGCACCGCGCCTCGTGGTGATCCGCGTCTCCCAGGCGGCCGGAGTCCTCGGCGAGCCACGCGCCGCCCCTGTTGTGCGCCGATCACCAGTGGTCCAGTGAGTCGACCACCTCGCCGCGCCGCCGGCGCGGTCTCCCCGCACGCGCACGACGACAGGGTGAGCTCCCCTTTTCAACTCCCCTCTGCTTCTGCTCTTCCTTTCTCTGACTTTTATTTTCACTTTTAATCGAAGTCACAAGCAGACAAGGTTTATCATTTGGACCATTATATTATTGTTGTTGGTACACCAGGGGAGAAGACTGATTGTATCATATGGTTTTGCGTACATATGTACATATGTATGGCATTAGTATCGTATTTAGTTTATAACCTACTAGTATATTCAATTATTGTATTTCTAACAATATGGATGTATAAGTATACAATATTTTCTATAGTATTGTTATATAATATTTTCTACATATTTAAAATTAAGGTTTTGACCTAAACAGGAATTTTATAGTTTCCAAAACATAATAGATATTTTCTAAAAATGTGAATACTTATTATGTCGATTTCTTCAAATAACCGTTATAGTATTTTCTATATATTTAAATTATAGTTTTGATCTAAAACATGATTTTCTCTATATATTTACAATAATTTGATTAGTGGTTTCCAAATACCAAAGCACATTTTCTAAAATAGACTATAAGTATTTTCTATATATATGTTTTCTCGTTAAGGATTCCTTTTTAACAAAAAGGCTTTCGATTATTATCTTGATTATAACTAGTCATACGTGATTTTGACTATCTTATATTGACCCTAGGCTAATCGAACCATTCCGGACTCGATGGAATAATCAGTTCCATCATTAGAGGTCGACTTGTGCAGTTATGACCCCACGACTATCTTGAACCCAACGGGATTATCGGTTTCACCAGCAAAGGACCTCAGGCAAGTGCACTTTCTGATTGCTTTCGATTCATAGTAGTTTTCTCATTTCATGTCTATACATATATCTTGCTGCTTGTTGACACGCTTGTCACACGGAGTAGTCGGGAGAGGAAATATCTTAGTAGACATGTGGACTACCCAGAATTATCCCAGTGTCTCTCGTGAATGCTAGCCGCTGCGCACGACACGTGCAGTGTGCCTTATTTACCCCCTAGTCGTCCACATGTCGAAACGGATATTTTACACCACCTAGATAGATGTCTTTTATTAGTTTTTCCTTGTTTACTTCTCTGTCGTGCTATGTCATCAGTTTTCTTACTAGCTTTTATATTCCATATAATATTTTCATGTCTTGTTAATTCTATTGTATTTTGCATTGCCGTCGGTTTGTGTACTTGTTCCAATCCTGACTGGATAACCAACATTTTTCAGGTTTAGTCGCGATCACTGTAGACATTGGAAAGACTTGGGTATGTTGAGGCCAACCTAGAAATAGATAGCCATTGTATCATTTCATTAATTGTAAAACTTTGTATTTTTCTTTAAATATAAATATTGTAACTGTTGTAATAAATTTAGAAATGTGAATGAGCAGCAATGTGATATTTTTGAGCATTTATTTCTTGCGGGCTTGACAACGTTCTACCGCCGACTCTGCGGCGTAGGCTGGCTTGGACACGTCTCGTATCCGAAAAGCGGGTGCGGGTCGTGACAAGTTTTTGTGGTGGCCCATGCAGGTCAGTCTTCGCAATAATTATGCGAACTTGTGGTAGCACTAATATTAGTCGTACTACTGCAAGCCTGCGACTAGGAAATGCTTATTCACAACTAGGAGTAAATCAATTTTAAGAGAATGATTAGGATTAAGTGTCCCTAATTTAGTTTGACATTTGGGTAGTTAAGGTTGCTACATAGGCCTCACTGAATTCTAAATCCTATTAGATGATTTTCGTAGCAGGATGCACTATTATATTCTGAATCGATAGTATTTCTGAAGGAGGGTAGATTCGTAACCCTCTTTCCGAAATTTTGCTGTTTACTTATTTGAATTCAGTATAATTTTAGAATTTTAGGATTTTTTTTATTATTATTTACTATTATGTAATATCTTAGTCATGGTTAAATTTTGGAATGCCAAATGACTAGAAGTGATGGCACGGATAGTGCAGTGACGTGTTTTGACTAGTATACTAGTTATGGTAGGAAAGACCGAGCCATAAATGTGTCCGAGCTAGAAAAATCAGGCAAAGTTGCGACTTGACCTTTAGAAATAATTTAATCAGTTATTTAGTAATAGTACGACTTTTAGAAGACCCGGTTGTTCTAAACTAGTCCGAACGCAACCTAAGCCCTGGTAGTCGTGTAGTGTGACCAACGACGTCCATGTAGATATATGGATGTGTATACATATTGGTAGCCCATTTTTGTCTTGTGAATAATTTCTATAAATGGTATATTGAATGTAATAGATGTATTATTGCTATTTAAATTCGTATTTTACTTGGGAATATGGTAACCTTCCCTTAAATGATATTTCAGGATTTATTCAGACTATACTTGTGCATAAATATATTCATAATAAGTAGACATAGTATTTTATAACATATTTTCCTCGATCTTGAATATTAGAGAAATAGAGATTAAAATTATATTTATTTTGCCTTCGGCCTTTTTTCTGATCTTGATCATTTGTACAAACTTTATCTTGTGTCTTCTCTAAACATCGCCATATCATGAGTTTTGTATCACTTATAATTTTTGACCCAAGGGATTTTTCTTTTAAATAATTTCTTACTCAATTGTCTATACATTAATCTCAGGTTAAGTTTTTGGATTCAAGAGTTATCCTTCCTACTAATTATTTTCTTTTCAAGACTTGATATTCATACTAGAAGGACAGATACTTACACCCTCTTGGAACCTGTTTGAAATTCTAGAACCTCCTTTGAAATTTCATAAAGTATAGTTAAAAAAAAATGTTCATTGACTTGCGATGGCAATGCACTGTCGCCACTTATTTGAATTATCGAGACTGCGGGTTCACTGCAGCCAGCAGCGCATTGGCGTGGCATGATCCCTAAGTTAAAGTAATTTCAAGTAAGCGCAAGTTATCAAATATTGTTAAAACTATGCCATAGTCATCTTTATGTCAATACTAGATATAGTTAATAGGGTATTCGTTACCGTATCATTGTTTGAGTTGTGCCACCAAGAGTTTATTGCAGCTAGTTGTACACCGGCGAGGTATAAACTCTCGGTAAATTGACTTCAAACATCTTACGAGTTTCGAATACCATAGAAGTTATATCTTTGTTGGCATATGACTAATGATTTTTTCATGATCAACAAATCTTCAATTTACACACCAAACCATACCTATTTACCTTTTCCATTACCACCCTAGCTGGTCAATGCTTCATTATAGAAAATTTTATTTATTATGAGCATTTTCTTTTTTCTTTCCTCCTCTTTTCATCTTTTTTTTTCAATAGTTTCATTATCATAATCTTACCATATTTTTATTTTTATTTTTTCTCTTTTTATTGATCAATCAAGTCCATCTATCTTGGTAGGCCGTAAATTCGAGGACGAATTTATTTCTAAGGTGGGTAGATTTGTAACTCCTCCTCTCGGATTTTCAAAATTTTATTTTTTTATTTTGTTTACCATGTTTAAATCTTCGTCGAGACTTTGCAAATGTTATTTGATCAAAAGTAGTTTTAAATTAAATATTTTGAGAATGCTAATTTGTTTTAATAGATATCCTATTAAATTATATTGTTAGAATTATGGAAGGTGTTTTGTGACTACCTTGAATTTAATTGAATATTAATTTAGATAATTATTTGTAGATTATAAATATTTATAGAATCTTGGAATATGTTGTATAATTATTCGACAATGTTGGATACTATTTATATTATCGTAATAAATAATGTTGTTTTAATATGTTATTTGACAAATATTAAATGTCATTTTAAAGTTATGTCGGAATTGAATTATCTATGAATATAGAATAAATATTTTAAATTGTTATGATTAGACCAAAATTTTTGGACTTAAAAAGTTATCCTATTATGAATTTATAATTTCAACTTTTGACAAGATTATTTATCGTTATCTATTAATGAATCACGATTACGATTAGATCAAGCTGTATTCTATGTTATTTGAATTAAATAGTGGAATATTTATCTGTTAGGAATTATATGATTTGATTAAGATTTATACTATTTGCTACTATCGCATAATACTTTAAATTATATTTTCGATCATTTTAAGATACTCTTTCCAAGCCAACCATCCACCTGTACAGGACTAATTCTTATCTACATGGGAACCAACTAAACAACTTATATCCCTACTCCTATCTCTACACCCTTTATGTACTATATATAAATATGGAACGCATATGTTTCCCCTCCCAAACCGAGACTCCACCGCCCCTGCCTTTTTCGCCAACACCATTACCAGCAACATCACCACCCTAACCGCATCGTCTCGTCCCTTCTCCGCCCCGACCGGGCCAAATAAATATCCTGCCGCCATCCCCGCAGCCACTCGACGTTGCGCCACCACCTTCACCCATTGCTCCGCCATCACACGCTACCATATATCCCCGTTCACAAATAGCCAAATCATGTGTCGTGTGTCCGTGTCACATTCACCATCACCATAGTCTGTGTCCCTGTGTCCGCAGATCTACGTGTCCATCACCATCATCATCCGTAGCTAACCATAATCGTAACCAGGACCGAGTGTCAGTGTCCACCATCACAGTCGTGTCCGGACCTGTGCGTCCGTGTCCAATCTTATTCCACCATATTACAATATACGATCAAAGTTGTGTCCGACAAACCCCGGATACGATACAGTCGTCTGAGTCCAGCAAATCATATTCACACAGCCGCACCACCAACGAACCCGCCGATCACCACGACAGAACAGCATCTCGGCCATCGCCGAGATCACCACCACACACCGGAAGAGAGGGAGAGTGTGGAAGACCCCTTACCGATCGCGCCGCCCTCCAGTCCTCCTCTCGGATAGCCCGTCTGCTACCAGATCTAACCACCGGCGCCACCGCCACCATGGAATCACCGACCATGCTCACCATCATCCCGAGCCTCGTGCCGTCGGATCTCTTCCGATCCACCGCTCCTTACCGGAGCTGGCGAACCCGAGACCCAGCGAGCCGCGTCACCCAGCGTTTCCTTGTGAGCATCGCCGACCGGAGCCTTGAGCCACATGGCCGCCCCCTCCGTCCGCCGAGCTCCGCAAGATCTCGCCCAAACGTCGCAGCGATGGCAGTACTTGCTACCAGAGCATAATCCCCGAAGTCGCCTCCTCCGAAGCCTCTTCGTGCCGGTCAACTTGGAGCCTCCGCTCGCCGTCGACGAGGCCACTCCACCGGAGACTTCGCCAGCCTCGAACCTGGGAGAGGATCCCCTCGTGAGCAACTCCACGGTCTCGCGCAGACGCCGCGTTCATCTGGGGCACCGCGCGTCGTGGTGATCCGCGTCTCCCAGGCGGCCGGAGCCCTCGGCGAGCCACGCGCCGCCCCTGTTGTGCGCCGATCACCAGTGGTCCAGTGAGTCGACCACCTCGCCGCGCCGCCGGCGCGGTCTCCCCGCACGCACACGACGACAGGGTGAGCTCCCCTTTTCAACTCCCCTCTGCTTCTGCTCTTCCTTTCTCTGACTTTTATTTTCACTTTTAATCGAAGTCACAAGCAGACAAGGTTTATCATTTGGACCATTATTTTATTGTTGTTGGTACACCAGGGGAGAAGACTGATTGTATCATACGGTTTTGCGTACATATGTACATATGTATGGCATTAGTATGGTATTTAGTTTATAACCTACTAGTATATTCAATTATTGTATTTCTAACAATATGGATGTATAAGTATACAATATTTTCTATAGTATTGTTATATAATATTTTCTACATATTTAAAATTAAGGTTTTGACCTAAACAGGAATTTTATAGTTTCCAAAACATAATAGATATTTTCTAAAAATGTGAATACTTATTATGTCGATTTCTTCAAATAACCGTTATAGTATTTTCTATATATTTAAATTATAGTTTTGATCTAAAACATGATTTTCTCTATATATTTACAATAATTTGATTAGTGGTTTCCAAATACCAAAGCACATTTTCTAAAATAGACTATAAGTATTTTCTATATATATGTTTTCTCATTAAGGATTCCTTTTTAACAAAAAGGCTTTCGATTATTATCTTGATTATAACTAGTTATACGTGATTTTGACTATCTTATATTGACCCTAGGCTAATCGAACCATTCCGGACTCGATGGAATAATCAGTTCCATCATTAGAGGTCGACTTGCGCAGTTATGACCCCACGACTATCTTGAACCCAACGGGATTATCGGTTTCACCAGCAAAGGACCTCAGGCAAGTGCACTTTCTGATTGCTTTCGATTCATAGTAGTTTTCTCATTTCATGTCTATACATATATCTTGCTGCTTGTTGACACGCTCGTCACACGGAGTAGTCGGGAGGGGAAATATCTTAGTAGACATGTGGACTACCCAGAATTATCCCAGTGTCTCTCGTGAATGCTAGCCGCTGCGCACGACACGTGCAGTGTGCCTTATTTACCCTCTAGCCGTCCACATGTCGAAACGAATATTTTATACCACCTAGATAGATGTCTTTTATTAGTTTTTCCTTGTTTACTTCTCTGTCGTGCTATGTCATCAGTTTTCTTACTAGCTTTCATATTCCATATGCTATTTTTATGTCTTGTTAATTCTATTGTGTTTTGCATTGCCATCGGTTTGTGTACTTGTTCCAATCCTGACTGGATAACCAACATTTTTCAGGTTTAGCCGCGATCACTGTTGACATTGGGAAGACTTGGGTATGTTGAGGCCAACCTAGAAATAGATAGCCATTGTATCATTTCATTAATTGTAAAACTTTGTATTTTTCTTTAAATATAAATATTGTAACTATTGTAATAAATTTAGAAATGTGAATGAGCAGCAATGTGATATTTTTGAACATTTATTTCTTGCGGGCTTGACAGCGTTCTACCGCCGACTCTGCGGCGTAGGCTGGCTTGGACACGTCTCGTATCCGAAAAGCGGGTGCGGGTCGTGACAAAGGGTGTACGACACCTACGTCCGTACAGAGCCTCAAACGGTGATATCTCAATACTGGCCTGAAAACTGTTGTTGTAAGCAAACTCCACCAAATGCAGATGATCCTCCCAGGAACCCCCAAAATCCAGGACGCACGTCCGCAGCATATCCTCAAGGGTCTGAATAGTCCTCTCTGACTGTCCGTCCGTCTGGGGGTGGTATGCGGTACTAAACTTGAGCTGAGTGCCCAAGCTAGTCTGCAGACTCCTCCAGAAATGGGAAGTAAAGCGGCTATCTCGATCTGAGACTATGCTGACGGGGACTCCGTGAATCCTGACTATCTGCCTCATATACAACTCCGCCAGCCTCTCTGTAGACGTACCTACCTTGAATGGCAAGAAGTGGGCCAATTTGGTCAACCTGTCAACGATGACCCAAATCGCATCTTTTCCTCCTGGTGTACGGGGCAATCATGATACAAAGTCCATGGTAATATGCTCCCACTTCCACTCTGGAATGGGCAGCGGCTGCAACAAATCTCCAGGCCTCTGCCTCTCAGCCTTGACCTGCTGACAGATCAAGCATCTAGCTACGAAGTTGGACACCTCCCTCTTCATCTCGTACCACCAGACATGCTCTCGCAGATCCCTGTACATCTTGTTGGCACCAGGATATATAGAGTACTGCGATCTGTGAGCCTCATGCATAATCTGCTCTCTGAGCTCCCCGCTAGGCATACATAACCTGGCACCGTACCTCAGGGCACCATCCTCTGCAAGTGAGAACTCAGTATCCTCCACTCCCATACTGATCTGCTCTCGGATACTCCGCAGAGCCACATCATCAAACTGTGTCGCCTTGATCCTGTCCATCAAGTCTGACTGTATCTGAAGGCCACATAACTGCATCTGCACTCCGGGCACAATCACCTCTATCCCAAGGCTCTCCAAATCTGCAAGCAGGTGCCGATCCATAGTCAAACACATGGCTGTCGGATACCTACTCAAGGCATCGGCAACCACGTTGGCCTTCCCCGAGTGATACTGGAGTGCGATATCAAAGTCCTTCATCAGCTCAAGCCTCCTGTGCTGCCTCATGTTCAACTCCTTCTGAGTGAACACGTACTTCAAGCTCTTGTGGTCTGTGAAGATCTCCACCCTCTCGCCATACAAATAGTGCTTCCATAACTTCAAAGCAAAAATCACCACCGCCAGCTCCAGGTCATGGGTAGGGTAGTTCTTCTCATGGGGACGTAATTGCCTGGAAGCATAGGCAATCACCTTCCCATGCTGCTGCAAGACACAACCCAGCCCCTTCCCTGAAGCATCACTATAAATAGTGAAACCACCTGATCCTGAAGGCAATGTTAGAATCGGAGCTGTCGTAAGCCGCTTCTTCAACTCATCAAAAGCTGCCTGACACTCCTCTGACCAAACATACTCAGTATCCTTCCGGGTCAACCGTGTTAACGGCTCTGCAACCCGGGAGAAATCCTGCACAAATCTCCTATAGTATCCTGCCAGTCCCAGGAAACTCCTGATCTCTGCCACTGAAGTCGGCGCTGTCCAAGCCTCAACTGCTACAATCTTCTTGGGGTCAACTGAGATACCATCTCCAGTCACCACATGCCCCAAGAAGTCCACCTGGTCCAAGAAAAACTCACACTTGGAGAGTTTTTCATAAAGCTGCTCCCGCCTAAGAGTCTCTAGCACTATCCGCGGATGCTCCTCGTGCTCCTCCTCTGTCTTAGAATATATCAATATATCATCAATGAACACCACTACAAACTTGTCCAAGTACTGGTGGAACACCTTGTTCATTAGATTCATAAAAACTGCTGGTGCATTGGTTAGCCCAAACGGCATAACCAAAAACTCAAACTGCCCGAACCGTGTCCTGAAAACGGTCTTGGGAATATCCTCCCTCTTCACCTTAACCTGGTGATAACCCGACCTCAAATCAATCTTGGAGAACACCCGAGCTCCGCTCAACTGATCAAACAGATCATCGATCCGCGGCAGTGGGTATCTGTTCTTGATTGTCAGGTTGGTGAGTGCCCTGTAGTCGATACACATACGTACCGACCCATCCTTCTTGGGTACGAAAAGTACCGGTGCATCACAAGGTGAAGAACTAGAGCGAATGAAGCCCTTGTCCTGCAGCTCATCCACCTGCTTCTTCAGCTCCACTAACTCGCTGTTGTTCACTCGATAGACATGCTGAGATATTGGTTCCGTGCTGGAAACCAAGTCTATCGAGAACTCCACATCTCTGTCCGGTGGAAGCCCTGGCAACTCCTCTGGAAATACGTCCATAAACTCTGCGATCAAGGGATGCGGAGCCACCTGCTCCTCGACTGATGCTCCACAGAAAACTCCGCCGTCCTGCTCTGCCTGCCGTCGGGTGTACTCAAACTCTGGCTCTCCTGGGGCCCCGAACAAAACTCTACCCCCACGGCAATCAATGCGGGCGTGGTGTCTACTCAGCCAGTCCATACCTAACACTATATCGTAGTTCGGTAATGGCATGACGAGTAAACTCACTCCCAACTCTCGGCCTTCCAATATAACACTCTGCCCTCTACAAACATCACTCACGAGGATGACCCCACCCCCGATCGTGATCTTGCAGGTCCTAGGCTATGGTTCCGAAATCAAACTGTGTCTAATAGCATACGATACAGACACAAAGCTGTGGGAAGCCCCGAAATCAAATAATACGAATGCTGGAAAGGAGTCGAGAAGAACCGAACCTGCTATCAGCTCTCCGATGACCTCAGCATCCTCAGCTGCCATGGCGAAAGCTCGCCCCTGCTGTCCACCCCGTGCCTGCTGCTGGTGCTGCTGGAACCTCTGCTGCTGGGTCTGCAGGGCTGGTCCCCTCTGCTGGCCAGCTGGAGCCTTGGCTGCCCCAGCTCCTCCTGATACCGGACGAACCGACATAACTGGACACTCTCGTATCTGATGGTCTGCTGATCCACACATCAAGCATCTGCTGAGTCTCTTCCTGCACTCGTCCCACTTGTGCCCAGGCTTCTTGCAGAAGGTGCAACTAATAGCCTGCTGCCTGGGTGCCTGCTGCCCCCTCTGATGCTGGTGCTGCACCTGCTGGAAAGGTGCACGGCCCTGCTGCTGAAACTGCTGCACTGGCCTCTGATGCTGCAACTGCTGCTGGAAATGAGGCCTCTTGGCCTGCCCCTGACTGCTACTGCCTGACTGAAAGTCGCGACCTCTCTTCTGCCTCAGTCCCAGGTCGTCCTCTGCTGCCATGGCCCCAGAATAAATCTCAGCAAAAGTAGCATTCCGGTCGCTCTTGGTCAGCGACCGAATCTCCCTAGTCAAACCTCGGCGAAACTTCCTCGCCTTGGTCTTCTCCGTCAGATCATCAATAAACCGGGCCAGTCGGCAGAACTCCCTGGCATACTCAGCAACTGTCTGGTTCCCCTGAACCAGAGCCTCGAACTGCGCCTCGATCCCACCGAAGGCTACATCGGGAAAGAACTGCTCCTTGAACAGCTCCTTGAACCGGGCCCAAGTCTGGCCCTCTACTCCTACTCTGGGATCAGTCTGGTACCATGCACGAGCCAAATCCTGCACCTGGCTGCCCGCTGCCTCAATGTGAAGCCGATCTGGTATCTCTGCCAGTCGAAAGATCTCCTCTATGTGCTCAATCCAATCATCGGCATAGTGAATGCCCTCTATACCCAAGAACTCCCGAGGATGCATCTTCTAGAAGTCCTGAATATCTTTCTCTCTCTCCGACGGGGCTGCTGCTGGGCCCCCTGACCAGTCACCATCTCAACAGTCGTACGTACTAGCTGGTGCGCCTCATCAATCCCCTGCCTGAAATCTCCTGTCTGCCTCTGACCGCGCTGGTGCGAGGACTCCAGAATCCTCTCTACGAAGGAGAAGAGATGGGCAGCATCAACCATCCCCGCAGGCGGAGGCTGCTGCATGGGAAGGATCTCTGGAAGCACCATGCTCGGCCTTCCGACTGGTAGAGGTGCTCCTCCAAAAGTGGCAGAAACTCCCACTCCCGAGGGCTGCACTGGCCCTGTGGCACCGGGAGCTGGATGCTGGACACGAGAGGTGGCAGACCCTCTCCAGCCTCTCCCGTCACGGGGCGATGCGACCGCGTCTCAACCATCCTGGAGACACAGATCAAACAAGAAGCAATTACTGAAAATGAGTCAAAATAATCAAAGGAGGACAGTTTAAAATTCTAAGGAAGACAATATGCAGCAAAATAGATATACGGAATCTGATAAGGAGTTTTCCTAGTGTGATTGAGTACCTTCAAACATATGCTAATTTCTACTGCAGGCTGCAGCGATATTCTAGTTCGAATACCACTACACTTATATCCTAGACCTGCATGGGCCACCACTAAAAACGTGTCACGACCCGTACCCTAGAGTAAGGGCACGAGACGTGGGTACGTCCAGCCTACGCCGCAGTGTCGGCGGTAGAACGCTGTCCTAGGTCACAACATCTAACAATTGAAGGTATAGCAGTTATACTCCCCGAATGGGGGAGACATAACATAATATAAACTCAATCACAGCTAAGGTAGAACAGGTAAGATAGATAGATAAAGAAAGATAACAATATCCAGAACAGAGAATCACAGAGGTACAAACCAGAGTTCTAAGTGCCTAAAATAAATACATCTCAGAATATCTCAAGTCTAATACAGTAATCCAGAATAGAAAAGACAGTCCTAATCTAAAGGAGTGTCATCTACAGCTAGTGGCTCCTGCTACTGGTCCAAGTCCAGGCACTCGTCTAGTGTAGCACCGTAGTAGGTAGGGCAGAACGCCTCAGCCTCATCCTCTATAATATTTCAACAGGTCCAGTCAGGACAGGAGCGAGCACAGTACATCTCAACAAATCATAGCAGGTCAGGATAAATAATCATGCTTATAGAGTAAGATACAAGAAACTGGAGAAATATGATAAACAGGAAGGACTGTAAATAAATAGCTACAGTATATAGAGAACTAGCAGTGTCTAGTGATTCAGAGCACAAGATGGTTATGTAAACGGCACGATGTTGTACACGAGTAATCTACAGAGGTTGTACACGAGTAATCTACTGGATTGATTACATAACCACTTCTACTCCTCCGCCCCAATAAATACACAAGAATCCAGCTATGATATGTTATTGCACACGAAGTATAGTCGCATACGAGATCATGTGAGCACATGAGTATACACGATTTCACACGATTTATACACGAAAAGCACGAAAACAAGGAGTACACGATGCTCATGATAAAGTACACGAACACGAATACCCGATGTATCCGCTAAGGGGATAACATCGCAGAACAAGATCCATATAGTACTAATCCGTGTTTCCAATATGTCAGCGTCATGTATAGTAATCTAAAGTAGGAAATATACTCCTAATGCAGGATATGAAATGATCAGAGAATGTACTCGCCTGTAATCGGTGAATCTGAGAGAAAATAGACTGTCCGAGGAGTGGTGTCTGTCTCCTATAGAACAGTACAAGTCACTATGAGTCTACAATGATAATACAATGCAATTTAATGCATTCTACATGAACTAGGTCAATCTAGACCAAAGTCAACTCTTGGTCAACTCTGGTCAACCCTAGAAGTCAAACTAGGTCAAACTAGTCTAATCTAGGTCTAGCAAGACTATTCTAGGTTTTCTAGGCTAATCTAGGCAATACCATGTCAAGCCTACCAATACACACATTGGTATATTGATAAAAATTCTATTATAGAATATATAGCCTATAGCCTCTACACCCTATTACCCATACCCTATGTTCACACTATAACATAACACATAATATCCCAATATCATGACACCATATATTATCTATAGGAACCTATAAATATATATATATATATATATATATATATATATATATATATATATGTCTCCACCACATATAGATATACATAGGATAAGAGAGAGGGAACTCATGAACACTAGTGTGTGTGTGAAGAGAGTGAGGGTGTGGTGTGTGAATCATGGGAATATGAGTGAACATGGTGTCAAGGCAAAACAGTGTGACAGAAAGTGTGACAAGAAACTGGAAAAACAGGGACTGATTCCCAGGTTTTGAAAAGCAGTTAACAAAGTGTGTGTGTCAAAGGGTTTAGAAAACAGTGAGAGAAAGACATAGGTAACAGTGAACATAAAATCAAATCTCAGTTTACTCAAGCCATACTCAGGTTCACTCATTGAAAGGAAAGGAGGTCAATTTACAAACAACCAATACCCAACAGTCCTAATGTAGGAAATTGATATCAGGTTACACCCCAAACATCAACCCCAGATAAGAAGGAAACATGGAAACCAATACAATGTAAACTGATGCTCTTGAAAGAAAGGGAATGAAATCAGTTACAATTAATTCATTACCAAATTCAGTCTAGTATGAAAATTCTCAATACAAATCAATGAGTCAAAAGAATCATTCAGTCCAATAAACTGAGCTCAACCCCAGGTTTATCCAAGAACTGAATTTTCAACCCAAGTCTCATTTCTCAGGTTTTGTGAAGAACACAAACCCAGGAAATGCATTGATCTTCAGGTTTTTGTATCAGTTCGCCAAAACAGGAAACAATTTAGTTTAAGAAATAGAAATCCAAAACAAACTCACATTCCAACTCCATTTCCAGGTTTATGATCAATTAATATAGCTCAAAAGAACTGGAACTCAGGTTAATACATTCAGTTAAAGCAATGGGTTCCAACATTGAAATAAATAGGAGAATTCTCATTTCTCAGGTTTTTCATGTTAACTAGTTCATGCATGAACTCAGGCACTTATTAAATCATAGGTTCTTAACTGAACATAAGGCAGGTTTTAGAAGAATGAACATTCAGTTAATACAATACAAAACAGTAAATGGTTAGCTATGAAGAAAACTGGAAAAAAAATGGTGGAAGGCCAACAGTGAAACCTATCAGTTTCAAATATTCCCAGGTTCAGAATAAACTCAGAAATCATGGACAAGTAAAAATCAGGTAACAAACTACTTAATGTGGTTAAGCTATCATAGGTTTTCACAAACCAATTTCAGTTCTCAACAGTTTGAATCCCAACCAAATGCCAAATTCTACAACACATCATGCCAATCCCAAATCAATATCCCTTCACTTAATTAACATGATATGCAACATGTAGGAATCAATGACAATAAAAAAAATAACATAAAAGAGGATTAAAACTGTTTGGGAAACCACAGTTTCAAAACATGTATCAGAGTGCACTGTTCTTCCAATGATTCGAACCAAAACACAAATCTAAAACCCAAACATTATGTAACCTGGTGTAGCAAGGATTTAAACATGATATTTAGAATCTAGTTAAACATTGAAACATAATTTAAATTATTAAAATTGATTTATACCAACAGAACAACATACAGCACACTCACACACACACAGCTGCCCATTGTACCCTGAATACCGTGTCCGACACGACACGAGGACTCGTGAAACTTTACAAGCCTCGTGTCAGTCAGTGCCTCTAACCTCAGGCCAAAAATCACGTGTCCACGTGGAGGAACGAGTGCGCAATAGCCCCCGAGCAGCAGGGCACGCACTGTGCCCGCGCGCTCGCACCCGCACTCGCGTGTCCCGTGTTCCCCACGACTCGACACGACACAAATAATAGCACACGACACAAGGAATCCCTAGACGACACTTAGGGCTAGCTTCCTATTCAAATGGATTTCAAAAACTCATACGAAATGCCCATTGGGGCATTTCATCAAACACTAAGCAATGTGCACTGATACGTGTCCAGAACGGACACGAAATGACACAAAAATTTGGGAAACCCTATTCCTATAGTTAGGCTAGGGTTAGGGCAACCTAGAAATGATTTTTACCAGATTTTAGGAGCTATGGATAGGGTTATACCTCAATGTGCACAAGCTCCCAAAAACCTTAAAGGAAATGATTCCTCAAACCACCCAAAGTTCTTCAAATTGTTTGCTCCCTGTCAAAACTTATTTCCAACAACAAGAACACAATATTTAGAGCCTATTGGAATTTGTTTGAAGGAAAAAGGACTTGAAATGAATTTAATAGGAATTTATGAAGATGGAACTTACCTCTTTCTAAAAACTTGATAAACCCTAAGAGAGAGGCTAGCCCTAATCCCTAGGAGAGTATTTATAGAAGGGGGGGCTGTCATGTGGTTGGCCATAGGGTTTAGATCTAGGGTTTTGCCAAGTTGGTTGAGTCCTAATTAGTTTAAGTCATGATTTTGACTTGTGACTTCACAAGCCATTCTTAGGCCAAACTAACTCCTAATTACCCCAAACCAATTTTAATGAACTTGAAAAGACTAACTTAGGTCACACTAGAGTTTCTTAACCTAACCTAGATGTCTTGAACTAGGTTAGCCAATAGGACAGTCTCCTAGTCATTATGAGTCAAAGTCAACTATAGGGTCAAAAATAATTCTACCAAAATCACCAAAAATCACTAAAAATCATATTAAATATATTTAATAATAAAAATCCCAAAATAATTCCAAAATTTTGAAAATGACCAAAATACCCTCAAGCTAGAAAAGTGGCAGTGACAGGTCTCCTGATTGAATGCTTGCACTATGATGCCTTGCACATGTACCTGAACACAAAAGTGACCCGTCGTGGTGCACTCCTGATAAGTGAACATGACATGACCTGATAGTGGCCCGTCGTGGCGCACTCTTGACCAGTACACTTGACATGATAATCTGATATGATATATCTTGATAAGCTGTTGCGACGGCTACCTGACATAACATGACCTATATAAATAACCTGGACACTATGGGCGATTGTACTTGTGCAAATAATCCAGTCCTGTCTTGTATCATGTCTAGGAGGGGACTCCTGAGTACCACGGTCAGGAGTGCCTACTGAAATGGACTAAGGCTAATAACTAAATTAATACATTAGTCATAAAGAGATCTTCCAGCTACAGGCAATCCCGTTACCTGGGCGCGCCTGGGATCTGTAGCCTGCCGTCGAGTAGGGCACATTTCCAGCATACTTTTATGTGTTGTACCCTTCAAGCTACCTAAGGGTACATGTGTTTCCTGGACGGTGTACCCACCTGAATTCAACCCCTAATTTTTGACCTGGGTAACCTGGATGGTCTGTAGGGCTTGTGGCTGTAGAATAATCTCACTGCATCTTGCTAGTAACTAGGTTTGTGATAACCCTAGCTAGTTAAAGTATCAAGCCGTACTTATTGCTTGGCCGTGATTGTTGAATGGGGAATGATCAGTCTAAGTCTTGTCTTGATCCGGTACCAGATTGTTACATGACCTGACTTTCTTATATTATCTTGCCGATAAATGGTGGAAAACCAAGTTCCGTCCAGGTGAAGGGTTACAACCCCGGTCCTTGTTTGGTTTACGAATTGTAACCCGGTTATCTAAATAGTCCCATAGTTCTCTCGTCGTATATCATCCTGATATTTTTATATTTCCAGTTCTATTTATTTTATCTTCTGTGCTATTGCTGGTTTTAGTTCCTAAGTGAAGCTTCCTTTGCAGCACTTGCTCTTTCTGGGATCTGACCTAGCTGGTTTTGTATGGCCAGATTTTGGAACAGCTCCAGAGGATCTACCGACTTTCCAGCCCGATGGTGGCGACTAGACGTAACCAGGGCAATGAGTGGGTTTATTTTTGATCTTCCACTTTATTATAAAAATATTCTTTTGAGGCGTTTAGCCGACGAGCACATGTTTAGCTCGATTGCACTTACCTAATGTCTGCCTACGGAATGTAACATGATGGACAGATCCTAGGGTTGATCATGTATGACTAAACTCTTGCTAGTCCTAACATTTTATAACGACTAGATTCATGATCAGCTGATTATGTAATATTTGGGACGCCTTATTGTTGTATATTTAATAATCATACATCTTGTGACTTTACTTACTTGCTTGTGATTGAGACACTAGGCTTGTTCATGACCTTAAGAGACTGTTGGCTTGTAGTTAAACCCTCATGTATCTAGACAGCCGTGACCGTATAGCGAGATGGAACCCATTTCATATATGTAGCTGGCTATGTCTGCCTCGCTCTCCAATTCTGGTTCTGGGGCATGACAGGTTAGGCCGAGCGGCTGTGGGGGGTCCCCTAGGCCGGGTCTGGGCTGGCCTGGGTTGTTTGTTTTTATTTAGTATATATATCTACATATATATATATATATATAAATGCCTATGTATATATATATATATATATATATATATATATATATATATATATATATATATATATATATACACACACATATACATATATATTTATCTATACATACACACATATATAATATATTTATATATACACATTTATATATGTATACTTATATACTTATATAACTATATATATATATATATATATATATATATATATATATATATATATATATATATATATATATATATATATATATTAATGGGGAAGAGAGCGGGCTCTCCACTCTTGGCGACTCCGTCCGCCGGAATTCTATGGTTTGGCTGGCCGGTCGGTCTGCCGGGGCAGGCGGCGCCTCTATAGTTTTTTGCCCCCCTCAGCGGCCATCCCTCCTCCCCTGGATGGCCGACCCCCGCCTGGCCCTCGCCACCGTGGGCTCCTTCCCCTCCTCCCTCCTCCCTCCTCGCCGGATTCCCGCCTCGAGGCCCCCCATTCCCCACCGACGCCTGAGGCGGGCCCGACGCAACCGGGCTAGGAGCAGCCCCCCGTCGGCTGTTTCCCCGCACGTGGCGTCCACATCCCCGCCGGCTGCTTCCCCCCTCTTTACGGCCCCATCCTCGTCGGCGCTCCCCGCTGCTCTACCACCACCCTCCACGGCAGCGCCTGCCTTGTCGTGGCCTCCCGCGCGCGCTGGGCTTGTCCCCCCCGGCTGTCTTGGACCCCCTCCCGCGGCTCCGCCGCCACCCTCCTCAGCAGCGCCTGCCATCCAGTGGCCTCCCGCGCGCGCTGGGCTCGCCCCCTCCGGCGGTCCGGGAGCTGGAGCGCCTCCGGCGCTTCCTCCCCCGGCACCTCCTCCTTCCGCCGAGCTTCTCGAAGAGCTGCCACACCCCTCGGCGGTGACTACCACCTCGGCCTTCCTCTCCCTGAGGTGGTCCCATCCACCCCCGGAGACCCTCCCCCTGAGCGCCCCGGCCGCCGCCCTCCCCACTGCGCTCCCCTCCCCCTCTCCTTCCATCGTCTCGGGCCCCCTCCTCCCGCCGTCGGAGGCCTCTCCCCTCCCCGCGTGCTGCCACCCCCCCGTGGGCCCTCGCGGCCGCACAGAGGACTCCGGCCCCCCCTCGCGTCGCTTACCTCTAGTCTCCGGAGTTCCCTTCGTCGCCTGCCGGAGGCCTCTCCCCCTCGGAGATGATGCGACCCACGGCATCGGCCAGCCCCCATGCCGGTCGACCAGCGCGTGGCGTCCCCCCTGCCTGTGCGGCCGTTCGATCCCGTCGCGCGCGTCGCCCTCTCTCCCATCCTCTTCTCCTGGTGGCCGTCCGTCGCCTATGGTGGACGAGTCCCCCCCTCCGCCGCTCCACCTCGGAGGTCGTCCCCTCGCGCCTCCGCTCCGCGGCCAGAGCTCCCACCCCCCATCCGTCTGAGACAGCCCCCTCCCCGGCCCGTGCAGCCCCTCTCTCCCTCTCCGTTCTCTTCCCGTCGGCAGACGGAGACCCCGGCGTTCACCGGCCCCCCGTCCCATCCATCGCCTCTCCGTGCGATGCGCCAGCGGGAGGCCCGAGGCGCCTCGTGCAGACCGCCCACCCTCGTGCAGTGCGCTGCCCCCTCTGGCAGTGTGCCCACCCACCTTCTCGTTCCGCGTGCCCTCGGGCAGCACGCCATTCGGGCATCCAACCCGGTGCATTGGGCGGTATGCCCTTCCCCCCTTAGGGCCGAGAGCCCATACATTTTCGAGTTTCGAATTTTTTTCAAAATTTTGCATTTTACCCCTTAAAACTTTTGTATTTGCTTCTTAGCATTCCAGGGCTCTTTTGTGTTTTTCGACCCTGGCACCTGTACTGCTCGTTAAGAGCCACCCTTTTTATTCAATAAAAATGCTATTTTTTTAATATATATATATATATATATATATATATACTTTATTTTATAATTATTAATGAGAGTATATATTTTAATTATTTAATAGGCATCCATATATCTATATATTCATATATATGTACTTATATAGTAATCTCCATAAAATCTGAATAAAACCTCAATATTATCTATTTCTAGTGTAGCGCCTATTCATGTAATATATATATATATATATATATATATATATATATATATATATATAAAAATATATATAAAATATATATATATATATATATATTATAACATTTATTTGACAAAATAATATAACCAATAATAATAAAATTATATTTAATAATAATAGCTTCAATAACATTGATAATAGAATAATAATAATAATAGTAATAACGAAATTTAATAAACCAATAATGGTGTATATACCATTATGTACAGTCTAGTAATCCCAGAACGTACAAGGACCTATTTTATACAAATTTCATTGAATATAAACTAATAATGATATTTATAACATTCAATTAACCAATACTTAGAAAATATTCATTAGATCACTAAAACAGAATATGACACAATCATACCAAAATACATCAACACGAATGTCATTGGACGTACCACATGATTACATGGCCTTGGGCTCAGTTCGGGCTAGTTTTGTACAACCTGGTCTTCTATACGTCAATAAATTAATTAATAAATAATTAAAACAACTATAAAGGTTGTCGCAACTTGGCCTGATTTTTTCTAGTTAGAACAATCCTATGGCTCGGCCTTCCCTTACCATGGCTAAATACTAGTCAAAGCACGCCACTGCACTATCCGTAGCATGATTTCTAGTCCTCTTGTACTCAAATTCCTAACCATGTCTAAAATTATCTACCGTAATAATTAACTAAATAATTATTTATAAAATTCTAAAAATCACCATTTAAATAAAATAAATAATAAAAATATTTTAAAATTTTCGGGAAGGGGAGCTACAAATCTATCCACCTTAAAAATAATTTTGTCCTCAAAATTCTAATTCATAAATATTCCTTAAAATTCAGAAAGAAAGTCTACCTTAACCTTAATCTCCTTAAATTCTAATTCCTCAAAATAGTTTATATCCTCCTCCTAGCCATTTTGTACTACATAACCTCGAGGACTTCTACCCACCTTTGGTTACACTACTCCTCAAAACTAAAATCTTATAATCATTTAACTAGTTGCTAACAATCCTACCAACAGGTATCTACTGCATATAGCATCTATAATCCTCTCCTATCTATCAAGCAACCCAGATTTTAACAAGCAACAAATTTACACAAGTAGCGAAGAAATATTGATAAACTCTAATAAGCATGACCATTCGCCGCTCTGAAATAGGAAGGACAGGAAGATAATAATCGAGAGCAAATATGAAGTTTCAAGAGCGGTAGAGAGTATTTAATGATAAAGATAGAAAGTAAGTTTATGAAACATTGACTTATTTGCTAGATTGGGCTACTCCAGTCCAGTCACCTGCTAAATCGAATAACCCTTCATTTTCTTTAGGAGGCTTGCAAACCGTGCAATACAGAAGTTTCGTTCCTGAAATTAATCTAAACAAGGTTCCATTATAGAACGAAATTTGAGAATTTAAGATTGTGATCTTTTTCCGTGGTTACCTAAACACACGAGCAAGGGATATAAATGCAATACAAGATCGTATCGCGACTTTCAGGTAGATGGAATAAGGCTAACGAATGGCATCACATTCTAAGAGGTGGAGACTACATAATAGGTATAGGGACCTATTTCAAATAGTTCGGTTTTATAGTCCAAATATGGTGGTATGTAGGGACGGGTTTTACTGGGTCTTAATGGCTTCTCTATTTGGCCATCACTCGCTGGTTGGATGAACCTGGGATTTCAATCTATATTGACTGAACAAGATCCCAGCGATAAAACTTGTTCTACGAGATTAGGGTAACCTAGAATAGGATTCCACCCTAGTGATTGAGCTAGTTGCCAGTCAGGTTGGTTAGCTAGGTTCCTAAAGCCCAAAATGTGCCTTCAGTGACTTTTGTGTTTAAGTAGTACATGAGACCTCAATTAGGTGGCATACTAGTGGTAAGTGCGTAGTGGGCTTCGAGTAGATCACAACCATATATTGGGTCGAAGGAATTGAGTCGAAGTTGAGGCTCTGATGGAAGTCGGGAAGTATACCGGTATTATGGTAAGGGTTATAGCTAGTCCCTTTGACCTGAAAGTCGTACCATAAAAATAAAGTACAAGGGGACAAGTTGAGTGGGACATGATATACCTAGATGAAGGTGGACTCGTCTAGATCTTGCATGTGATATTTGTTGGAAGGTAACAGCTGGTCTCATGCTCCGAATATTAATGACACGGTCGGGGACACAAAATGATCTAAATGGAAAGTGGGAGTCCATGGGGCACTAATTATCATCATAATGGAAATTATTCTAATAAATCGGTAATCCTTGTATATCCTAAAATTTTTGAAGACTTACAGTCTAATCACCTTAGAAGCAAGGACATGGTTCTAGGAATAATAAGCTTAGAAGGATTCCAAAGTCTGGATATTGTACCTCGACTCTTGTTAATAAAGAATAAGGCACAGCGTGGCGTAACGGATTACAATTGATATAAGTCAAGTCAAGGATCGTCCCTCCATAAATGGAAAATGAGTGTGTGCAATGACACATGGTCAATAAAATAGAATGATGTACTCGTCCATAGTATACAAGAGTCATCGACGGGGTAACCAACTCTAAGGAACATCATATGAAAAGATTTCTAACAACTGAGTCGTAAATTTCTATTTGTGTCGAGCCTGCCAGACTATTGTTGTAGGTCCTAAAAATCAAGTTGCACCCATCAAAGAAGCGATAAAAATCAAATTGTGCATCCTTCAAATGAACTGCGCAGGAGACAGATTGCACAACAACTCAACTGCGCAAGCTGAACTGCGCACCCATCCAAGCGCGCAAGCTGACGTGGCAACGTCATCATTACCTGACACAAAATCAGATCTTCTGACAACTGACAGCCCGAAGAACGAGGAAACTGTTCATTTCTTGTGTCACGCCGCCATGACAGCTGTCTAGCGCGGTCCAGCTGCCAAAAGCCAGCGCAGTCTGACAGCTCAACCTCAGCGCAATTCAAGTCTTAGCGCAACCTATTGGAAGCGCAGTCTGATGCTAGCGCAGTTCAAGTGGCACAATCCATCAAGATAACTGACATTCTGTACGTGGCATACATGCCATCAATTGCTCACCATGTGGCAACCGTCTGTACACGACCAAGCGCATTTCAATCAAACAATGCCATGCGTCTCATACAGTTGGCCCACGATCGAGTAACTGCCAGCGCAGTTTGCTGCTTGTGCAGTCCAAGGCCTGCGCAATCCATCCTGCGTAATCCAGAAATAACTACTAATTAGTTATTTTCCAGAACTCTATGAATAGAGTTTCAAGTCCTTTATAATAGGGATCAGAGAGAGAATCAGAGATCAGATCGGATCATTCAAGATCATCACCAGAGATCAGGAGTTCTTGCCAAAGTGCTGCTGCATTCTTCAGAGGCTACCGTCTTCAAAGTTCATATCGTCCAAGGGATAAAGCGATCGTCTTCAGATCGGATTCCTATAGTTATATTTTCCCAGAATTCAATTGTAATCTTCTTACAAAGTTTGTGAAATAAAGAACACTTTTGTTTTTGCAAACAAAATGGCGACTCTGCTGGGGACGACTTTCTCCTCCGACGAGGAAGTGACAACTCAATGTGACGTTGCATCTATCAGAAAGATGCAGAAGACGCTGGTTGTAAAGGTCAACCAGACGGCCTACGAGGCGATGATCAACCCCGGGACTACTCGTCGTACTGCAACTTCTGCCAAGAGCAAAGTCTATTCAGTGTGGACTCCAAAGTCCTCTGCACAATCCTCTGCGCAATCTTCTGCGCAGTCTGCTGTCTCTGCTCCCAAAACTGTTGTGCAGTCTGCTGCCTCTACTGCCCATGCGCAGTATACTACTTCTCTTGCCAGTGCACAAACCACTTTCTATGCTGCTCTGGCAAAGTGCAAGACTCCTCTTCCCTTGGCGCAGTTGGCTACAACTCTTCCTGCGCAGTCCACCACTCCATCAACCAGAATGCAACTCAAGCACTCTGAAGTCAAGACTCCTGCTGCGTAAGCTACAGTGTCTGTAGCAAAAAGCCATATGTCAAAGCTTCTAATGCACAAACAGCCAATGGGCCTACTGCCACTTCAACCCCTGCACAAACTGTGCCAGCGCAATCTAAGAGGGATAGCCTTTTGGCTAATCTTCCTTCTTCTCACAGCAAGGGGAAAAACTCTGCTCCTCTTTTCCAGCACCCTGTTGCTCCAGCGCAATCCACTGGGGGTAGTCTGTTGACTGTTCCTCCTCCTCCTCAGAACAAAGGAAAAGGTCCATTGGTCTTTTTTCAAACTTCCTTGTTTTACTACTTGGAAGACAATAGAGGGAAACGCTCTTTAGCCAACCCTTCTTCACAAAACAAGGGAAAAGGTCCTTTGGTCTTTTCTCAGACTTTCTTGATTTTTATCATAGAAGATCAATCTGAACGTGCCTCGGCACCAATCAATACAAGAACTCTTTCAAACAAGAGTTCTTCTTCCCTCCTTGCCAAAGGGAAGTGTACTGATCAAAGAGGTATTCTGCCTACTCCAGTAGCAGAATTCTAAGATCTCCTAACTCTCATGATATCCTGCTCAAAATAGGGAAAATTACTGGTGTCTCAGACAGAAACCCCTGGGGTTAAATTTGCTGATCTAAGGACTCATCTCAATAGACAAGTTTCTATGAAACGCAAACAGCCAATGCCGAAGATCAACCAGCATCAGAGGTAAACTTCCAAGATGAAGAATCCTGACACCTATGCTAATAAAATGAGTACTTCTCTATATACTCATGGGAACCGAAACCATATTCCGAATATGGTCAAAGAACATATCCCTCAGACTTCTTCTTGTCCCGTCATTATTCCTGACCTCCGAGAGCACCTCAAGCAAAAA
The DNA here is from genome assembly GCA_029216955.1 of Iris pallida. Lineage (NCBI taxonomy): Eukaryota > Viridiplantae > Streptophyta > Magnoliopsida > Asparagales > Iridaceae > Iris > Iris pallida. Next base: position 9,007,303 of record JANAVB010030420.1, on the reverse strand, counting down.
CGGGACAACATCTCAACACCTCCAGTTCGACCACTTGGACACCATTGTAATCACAAGGTTGTCATCAAGTATTGTTGTCAGACAACAAAACGATCTGTCTTCGATCGTTTGAATTTTGCAACGTCTGAACCAATGTTAGAAGATGAAGATGAAGTGCTGTATGCTTCTGTCAACATGACCTCTCGAGACACTGGGGGTAGAAAGTGCTCCAAGCACGGCATGCCCCGTAAGCCCAACCAGCGGTATTTAGATCTACTCCAAGAATCTTCTGAAGGAGTATTCCAACATACCAGATCACGAAGCCGAGATACAATCGGTCAAAGAAATCTTCTCCAAGATCCTTTCTGTCATCTCTCTCTTTCTCACTCAGGAGATGATTCTTTCTCTGATTATGATGCATACAGCAAAAGTTCTGAACAGACAGTGTCCTCCACTGTACCTAGAGAAGTGACAGCTTATGTTGTCACTGAAGACCCAGATGCTTCTAGTTCGGCTAGTCAAGAACAACGAATAGCTGCACTAGAAGACAAGCTGAAGACCATGGCTGAAATGGTTGCAAGTATGCATTCTATCATCGTGGCCCAACATATAGTACCACACTGTACCTGCTGTAAATCCTGAGATCATAGCATCGTCGGTGCCTGTCAATGCAGGACTGGGGGTAGTATCTCCTCAAGTACCCCCTGTACAAATTCAACCCACACCCAGTCAGTCAGGTGCTGGGGGTAGTGCTTACCACGCTGTTCCTCCTCCTAACACTCTGATTCAGCCTGCTCCTTCTTTATCATTGGAGGATGCTAATGAAGCTGTCAAACTCTTGCGCACTCAATTCGAGGCTTTCAAAGAGAATGACAATTTGCAGAGATTGGGAATCAAATAACCCTATCAAGTTGAATGGAAGGAAGCCCCATTTCCTTCAAAGTACAAAATCCCTACAATTTTGCTGTTTGATGGCAGCACTTCTTCCAGTCAGTTCATTAACCACTTTGAGGTAATGACTGTTCAACTTCAGCCAAATGACGCTCTTCTTACCAGAGTATTCGTCGGCTGTTTAGCCGGTGTAGCATACGATTGGTACAGAAACTTGCCCAATGGCTGTATCACCTCTTTTTCAGGTTTGAAACAGATCTTCTTGGAAAGATTCTATGAAGGGATCAACGAAATGACCATGTCAGCCCTTAATAAAATCAAACAAAGACATAATGAAACCGCTGAGAGTTTCATTGAAAGGTTCTGCCGAGAAGCTTTAAAAATGCCTCCTAGAACTCCGGCCGCTGTCACTATAGACACCTGCAAGGAAAATCTTTTATCTATCATCAGCATGTGGTTGGGGTCAACTCAATTCCAAGACTGGCCATCCTTCATTGTCAATGCTGAAGCAGCTGAAGTTAGTGCTGACAAATTCAAGCAGTTGGGGGTACACATGTCTAACCCCGACCGGGATGAACATCCGATAGCCAGTAGCGGTAATCGCCAGAATAATCGCAAGGGAAAAGAGACTTTGAATATCAACTTGAAGAACAAAGAATCTTTGGCTGTCAACGTAGCTCCACCTACGTCTACTTCTACTCCTTCTGCCCCTCCACCAAGGAAACCTCGTCCGAAAGTAGAGTACTCCTTTGACGAGAACGACACTGTGAGCATTTTCGATTGCTTGATCAAAAGCAATAAGCTCCAACTCCTAGACCCGAAGAAGCCTGATGAGGTCGGTAAGACTGATCATCCCAAATATTGTGTCTATCACAGGTTCATTGGGCATCCCAATCGAGCATGTTATATGCTCAAAGGCAATATTCAAGTGCTAGTCAACGCTGGTATTGTCACTTTGCAGCAAGACGAGAAGATGGTTACCGCGAACATGGTCTCAGTTCAGTTCGATAATTTCCCTCTACATATGGTACAATACGGTATCATCCCTATCCCCAAGGCTACTCTTGAGATCGAGAATCTTCTTCCTTCACGAAGTGAAGGTCTCGTCCCCTTATCTCTTGACAATGGTAAGATTATGTGGATTCACCCTGATCTTGCTTCGGAGTTCGAAGTTTCCTCTTCCTCCAAGAAGAAAGAACGCTCCAAGGGCAAAACAAAGATCTACAATATGGTATCTTTTGACCCCATAGTTGAAGAGGAAATCCTGCTGGGTACCAGGTCAGGGAAAGCTTACCTACGAGAAGTTCCTAAAAATCAAGAAAATCCTGTCTCTTCTTCTGAGTCTGCTCCAGTGCAACCTACTTCTACTTAGGGCATCCCTGCTGTATCTTCACCGGTTGTAGAACCCATTCCTCCCAAACCGACAGCAGCCGACAAAGGCAAACAACAAGTCCGCTTCGACAAACCTTTGAATAAGTCATCTCCTTCTGGACTTGAGAAGCCATATAATTTTGATATTTTTGGCTCAACAAGCCAATACACCGGCCAGGCTGTCAATCTTCGAGCTCTTGCGCCTCTCCTAAGAGACTCGAGAAACTCTGAGTGAAGCTCTCATGTAGGCGGAAACCTGTCTAACCCTTCTGAAGAAGCCGAAAGCAAAGCCTGTCTCCTGCCTCCATTGCCACAGTGTGTTGGAATTAAATCCAAATATTACCTTCACACAGGATAATATGCTGATGGAAGACAATAGGCATGACCGTCCTCTATACTATACAGGATATGTCGACTCGATGAAAGTCGATCGTATTCTGATAGATCCAGGGTCAGTACTCAGCATCATGCCAAAGACAATGCTAGATGCACTGAAGATCCCAGTACATAGTCTTTCTGGCACAATCACCACCATCCTGGGGTTCAACCAAGGAAAAAGTGAGCCTCTGGGCAAGATTCGCCTAAAAGTCCAAATTGGCAATCTCCGCACAAAGGTGATCTTCTACATCATAGACAACTATGATTGTTCTTACAATGCTCTGTTGGGGAGACCATTCCTTCACGAGCACAACATTGTTCCTTCGACTCTCCATCAATGTTTCAAATATGTTGAAGACAATGGAGAGGTTCAAAAGAGGTTGCAGATCTCTATCCTTTCAAAGGTGTCGAAGCATATTGTAACGATGCTCGCATGTATAAGGATGAGTTCATGAAGGTAGTACTAGCTCTGGATACTGAAGAAGAACAAGAAGCAGTGCCTAATGGCACCCTTATTATACCTGTCAAAGGGCGTGTTTCTCGTCCTCAATCCTCAAAACCATTGGCTATTCATTTGCCAGTCCAGAAGCAACCAACTGATGGTGGTCAGGATCAAAGGGAGCTCACCTCTTCTGAGCCACTTGTTACCGATCTACGTCGTAACAAAGATAAAAGGCAGCTCACCTCTTCTGAGCCACTTGTTATTGATTTATCTCATAACAAGGATAAAAGGGAGTTCACCTACTCTGAGCCGCTTGTTATTGACCTCCGTCCAAACAAGTCCAATCCTCCTCCACGTTCTTCTTCTCCCCCTCTTGTAATCAATCTGACCAAGCCTGCTAAGGCTAAAGGTCCTGTTGTAAATACAGATGTACAAATCAATGAAAAAGTATCTCCTTTCTAGTATACTGATGTCATTTATCATGCTAAGTGCTATTTGGATATGTTAGATAGCTTTCAGTCATTTACAATGGGAGTTGTACAGTCTCTTCAAACAGAAGTCTTACTCGAACACCCAGATGATTCATACTTTGTTGTCCCTTCTCGAAAGAGAGGCGAGAGTTCAATACTTTTTAGTAGTGGACCAGAAAAAAAATTCAGTTATACGGATGATAGCAAAAGTAACGATATGGGGCATCTTCAACTTTGTCGTTATAGTCAACAATCAAAAGACATCATTCGAAAGATGGGTTATGACTTCAAGAATGGCCTCAACTACGGTAAGGGTAGAAGAACTCCTATCCGTACGGCTGTTCCGAAAGAAAAATCAGAGATGTACTATAGCAGGACCAAAAGAGGTCTCGAATATACTTCACCTCCGGTATTATCCCCAGCAGCCTCCGAATCCTATAGTGAAGAGCGCTCTAACTCTTCTGATTCCAGATCATGGGATTCTGACACCAGCATCGGTCAAGTTCATCGATTGATCGTATCTTCTAACATGGTCTCCGCTGAACTTCCAGAAGGATATGACGAGGATATTGAAAAAAATCTCGAAACAGATCCTTGGGCTCAACGAATGGATACCCAATAGGAACTCCGATTCGAACAACGAGAACCTACTACCGAAGATCAATTGGTTCAAATTGATGTAGGAGAAAGCGGGTCACCTCGTCCAATATTCATCAGCAAGAACCTTCCAGAGGCAGATAAGCAAGAATTAATTCTTCTTATTCAAGAATACATTGATATCTTTGCCTGGAGCTATAAAGACATGCCAGGTTTAGATCCCAAAGTTGCTACTCACAAATTGAATATCTTGCCTAATGCAAAACCAGTTAAACAGCAACAACGACGCTTCAAGGCAGAAATGATGGACGCAATTGACGATGAAGTCAAGAAGCTCATCGCTTGTGGCTTTATCCGAGAAGAACAACATCCAGATTGGATAGCCAACGTCATTCCAGTCCTAAAGAAAACTGAAAAAGTTCGAGTTTGCATTGACTTTCGGGATCTTAATGAAGCCTGTCCAAAAGATAAATTTTCTCTTCCTATCACGGAAGTCATGATTGACAACACCTGTTGGTTCGAGCGAATATCTTTCATAGACGGATTCTCTGGATACAATCAGATTCGGATGAATCCTGAAGATGAAAAATATACTTCTTTTCATACTCTTCGTGGAGTCTACTGCTATACTGTGATGCCATTTGGTCTCAAGAACGCTGGCGCAACTTACCAACGAGCCATGAGTACTATCTTTCAAGATCATCTTTGCAAGACTGTCGAATGCTACGTTGACGACATTGCTGTCAAGAGTCGTCTAAAGGAAGATTACATCCAAGACTTGAGAATAATCTTCAATCTAATACGCCAACATCAAGTCAAAATGAATCCCACCAAGTCAATCTTGGGTGTCTCTAGTGACAAATTTTTTGGCTTCGTCATTACCTCTAAAGGTATACACGTGGATCCCGATAAGATCAAAGCCATTCAAGAGATGCGTCCTCCACGCAACCTAAAAGAGCTACGAGGATTCCAAGGTCGACTTGCGTACATCAGGAATTTCATTTCGAATCTGTCTGGACACTGCAGACTATTTACTCAGCTAATGAAGAAGGGTGTATATTTCATTTGGACCGAAGAATGTCAACGAGCATTTGATGATATAAAATGATATCTCATAAACCCACCATTCTTGGTACCACCAATCTCAGGTATACCATTCTTAATGTATGTCCGTGCTATGGATCATTCATTGGGTGCTTTACTTGTCCAAAAGAACAAAGAGGGCCATGAACAGGCCATCTATTATCTCATTCGTACTATGATTGGTGCTGAACACCGTCATAGTCCGGTCGAAAAAGAATGCCTAGCTCTTATGTTTGCTGTTCAAAAGACTCGGCATTATATCATTGGCCAAACTATTCATGTCATATCCCGAGTTAATCCTCTTCGGGTATTGATGAAGAAGCCTAGCACACTCAATTCTCGGCTGGCTACATGGGCCATTCTGCTAGCCTAATATGACATGGTATATGTTCTACAAAAGTTTGTTAAAGGTCAAGCACTGGCAAATTTCTTAGCAGCTCATCCTATACCAGAGACATCCAAACTTTATGATGAAATTCCAGACGAGACATTGGAATCAAATATGATCTTCGAAGAATTTCCTACTTGGCGTCTATTCTTTGCCGGTGAGTCCAGGATTGGACCCAATGGTGTCATTATCGCGAAAGTTGGGGTTGTTCTTGTTTCTCCAGACGGGTCAACTATCCAAAGAGCCTACTCCTTAGATAAACCATGCTCCAACAACGTAGCAGAATACAATGCTCTACTCATTGGCCTTCAATTAGCTAAACAACTAGACGTCGAATATCTTGAAGTTTATGGTGACTCCAAGCTGGTTGTTAACCAGGTTAGAGGAACCTATGAAGTTCGCCATCAAGATCTAGTACCTTAATATGAAGCGGCAATCAACATGGCTACATCCTTCAAAGCCTTCTTCATCGAATATGTCCGTCGAGCTTGCAATACTGAAGCCGATGCTTTGGCGAATCTTGCAGCAGTCTTAGCATCCCTATCAAAAGACAACAGGTAGTGGTTGTCTCTAATCGGGAATTATTCTGCATCGAAAACAATCGTAATATTGAGTTCAGTAATCTTACTGAAGCCAATGTTATCAGTGAAGATTGGAGAGCTCCCTTCATCGACTTCGTAGTTCATGACATACTTCTTGAAGATCCCAAGGAAGCTACGAGTATTCGTCGCCGGTCTCTGCGATTCTACTACAATCAGACCACCAAAACTCTTTACCGACGAACTTATGACGGCCTACTCTTGCGCTGTCTTGCTGGTGATGAAGCGAAGCAAGTATTGTGTGAAGCTCACGACGGTATTTATGGAGCATATCAACCTGGTCCTAAATTACAGGATCGTATCTGACGCATGGGTTACTACTGGCCCTCTATGGTATCTGATGCCATTGAATATGCAAGGAAAAGTCGAGTTTGTCAAATCCACACAGATTTTATTCATCATCCATCAGAATTCTTTCATCCGACTGCTGCTTCCTGGCCTTTTGAAGCTTGGGGCATGGATATTAGGTCCCATCAATCCTCCTTCTTCTAGAGGACATCAGTTCATACTGGCAATAATCGATTACTTCTCCAAATGGGCCGAAGCTATACCATTAGCTGAAGTCAAGACTAGCAGTGTCATCAACTTCGTCAAACATCATGTCATCTATATATTTGGTGTACCTCGACGAATCATTCATGACAATGGACCTCAGTTTATCAGTCAAAAGTTTACAAGGTTCTGTAATGATCACCGGATTGACAATGTCGCTTCGACAGCTTATAATCCTGCTGCTAATGGCTTGGCTGAAGCTTTCAACAAGACTATCATCAAGCTCCTCAAGAAGTTTGTGTCTACTAACAAATAAAACTGGAGTGAAAAGCTTGGAGAATGTCTATGGGCTTACCGTACTACGGTCTGCAACCTTAAGGGCTGTACACCCTTCTCTTTGGTGTACGGCTGTGAAGCAGTTTTACCCCTGGAACTTCAAATTCCATCCTTAAGGATTGCCATTGCCAATGAACTCACTACAGAGAACAACGACCTTCTTCGACTCCAAGAATTGGAAGTGCTCGACGAGAAAAGGCTATTGGCTAAATAGCATATTGAGCTATACCAAGCCCGCATCTCAAAGACCTTCATTCGCAAAGTTAAGGTCAGAGCTTTTCAGAAAGGAGAGCTCGTTCTAACCGTCAGACGTCCTATGACTATGACTCATATGAGCAAGGGCAAGTTCGATGCGAAGTGGAAAGGGTCTTATATTGTGAGCAAAGTCTTTTCAAATGGAGCCTATCAACTCTCAGAGCTAGACGGTCGAGTTGCAATGATGTCCATCAATGGAAAATTTTTCAAAAAATACTATGTATAAATGTAACAGGGATTTCATGTAAATATGATCAGACAGTTCATAAATAAAGTTCAATTTTATTTCATCATGAATGACGTTACATAGTATCAAGGACAAGAATCATTATCGTCCTTTTTATAGACAGGACGAGGACCACTGCCATCTTTTTCAAAAACATAATCAGCAAAAGAGCCGAGAACATCCTTGCTCGAACCAACCAGGAATTTGCAAGCAGCCATCCTCATGGCCTCTTCTTCTTCAGTCTTCCCTGGTTCAAGAAGGAAGTCCAAGATGTCCCTTGGCGGCTTGGATGCAGATGAACCTTCGCCTGCCTCTGTCTTCTTTGGCTGGGCCGGCTCGACTGGACGTTCTTCAGTAACCGCTTCAACCTTTGGGGCGATCTCAGCCTTCTTGGATGCATCTCCAGACGACATCTTTATGTTGAAAAGTGAAAGTGATCATTCCATATGATTTTCTGTTCTATTTATAGACAGAGATTCGTGAAACAACGAAGCGACACATTCATCCGACGGTTCGCCCATTTTTTACATTCATCCGACGGTTCGCCCGTTCATTACATTCATCCGACGGTTCGCTCGTTCATTACATTCATCCGACGGTTCGCCCGTTCATTACATTCATCCGACGGTTTGCCCGTTCATCACATTCATTTGACGGTTCGCCCGTTCATTACATTCATCCGACGGTTCGCCCGTTCATTACATTCATTTGACGGTTCGCCCGTTCATTATATTCGTTTGACGGTTCGCCCGTTTATTTTGTCTATCTGACGGTTCATCTGTTCATTCCATTCATTTGACTGTCCATCCGTTCATCCTGACGATTCATTTTGTTCACACATTTTGACGATTCATCTATTTCGTTCATATCAGCAACTTGTCATGTATTTGTTATTTTTGATTAAGTTGTCTACTGAAATAATGATATTCAATAAATTATATTCTGTCATGTCCACATTACCTCTGAGCAGATATAATGAATATAATTATTTTCTAAATCAAGAAATATATCATGTCTCGGACCTCTGAATATATTTTCTATCGCTATTATTTATATCCAAATGAGATATGCAATAAATAATAGAGCCACAAAGAAAATGTCTTTTTATTGATCAAAATTAAAAGACATTACAAAATTACATGTCATAAAAATTGAAGATACAAAAAGTCTTCCTATTCAGCGGGTGGAGTCTTCAAATTAGTCATTTGTTGCTTCAAAGTCTGAAGTCGCTCCTCCCTAGAATCCATCACTCGCCTTCTAGCTTCCTCCATACCAGAATTTTCATCAAAAGTCGGTAGGGTTACTAGTCGACGGGAGATTTCAGCTTGATGAGTTGTGACATATTCATCTCTTTCATGGGTCAGGGCGTCCAGTTGCTGAACCGTAGCTTGATGTTATATGGCCTCATCTTCCAGAGCAAGCTGAACAAGTCTCAACTCTTCTTGAAGACGGGCAGATTCTGCTTTTAGCTCAGCAACTTTCTTTCCCTTCTCCTCAGCAGCAGATGCTATTATCTCTATCTGAGAGTTATACTATGAAGAGTTGGCAGTGAAAGTGTCCAAGATAATTTGGAAGTCAACTTTCGCAACTGCAGCTGTAGGAGCGTAAAAAGTGCTTCACAGAATGAGTCAAAGTGATAGATCATTCTACTCAAATTGATCTACTTTACGCCGCAGGGAGGTTAAATACTTTATGCCCAAGGCAAGGCTAATCGCTTTTTACGCCTGAAGCTCAAGACAATGGTATTACGCCTAAGATAGGCTAACCCTCCTTTTACGCTGGACAAAGCTGTCAAGGTCTTGCATTTAATGCAAAGTCTGACATGAAGATATTGATGATGGCATATACGACAGATTTTGAAGGGATTTATTTCATACAGAGACCAATGTTGTCATTTAGTATGTGGACTGAGCTACTTTACGCTCACACTATGGCTTCTTTTACGTACGGAGATTATATGAGTTTTTATGCTCGAAAGTCGACGTGTGCGTAAAGTCTATTTGGGCTACCTTACGCTCAAGGTTATTTAATAACCACTTTACGTGAGAAATCTATGACAGGGCTGTTTTACGCCTAGTCCACTACTTTACGCCCAGAGTACATTGGGGTTGGTTTACGCCCTATTTCTTCTTCATCAGTTGAGAACGTGGTCTGCCTACATGGCTTTCATGCCACATATTTCGAAGAACGTGTGTATGTGCATCCTATTCTTACTGAAATGATGGGACACGTGTCAACATATACAGAGGATGACTTTGGTCATGGGTGGCAGTTGTTAGCGTAAAGACGAAACTTTTGCTGAGTTTTTACGCACAAGAGCCCAAGTCTATAAATAGACTTATTTTCTCATATAAGACACATAGAGACAGGAGAAAAGTCAAAGAGATTAGAACTCAGAGATTTTTGATTCTCTAGAGCATTCTTCTTCAGCCTTTCTTTCAGAACAGAGTGAAGCAAAGCAGAAAAGCATTCGGCCTCGCCATCAGTGCCCAAGTGCGTCGATACCTTTCTGGTGACTTAGTTCTTCCAAGTTGTTCATCTTCAAGCAGCGATCTTCATCATCATCGTATGGTCCAAGGAACAAAGTGATCATTTACAGATCAGACTTCTACAGCAATACTTTTCCAGAATCAAATTTGTACTTCTTGTACTTCTTCTTGTTTTATTTTTAAAATCCGATTTCCATGCATTTTGTTAAGTGAAACAAAAATGGCGAGTCTGCTGGGGACGACCTTCTCCTCTGACTAGGAGGCAATTGCTCAATACGATGATGTGTCGATTGGATCGACAAAGAAGACTGGTTGTACACTTCGACCAGACTGTTTATGAAGGGATGCTCCGAACTGGGGGTGGTTCTCGCTACTCCAATGTTTAAAATTCTCACAAAGCACGAAAAGTTTGCATTCCTAAATCCAAAATAGCTTCTGATCTCTCTGTTGCTGCTAGTGGCAAGGGAATTCTTCCCACTCCTGTCGTAGGGGCTCCCGTTCGTAACGAGGCAGTCCTTACTTCAGAGTTGCACTCAAAGTGTGACGATTTATCTCCCGTTTGTAACGGTAAAGATAATCAGGTTTCATGCCTACTGCGTAAGAACCAAGTTTTACGCTCAGTGGGTAAAAACCATCTTTTACGCTCAGTACATAAAGATGAGTCTCCCATTTGTAATGGGACGTACTCTAACGATTGTGCTTCTGGATGTAAGAATCAGTCTTCCGTCGGTGACGTGGTAGGATCAAATAAATTATGCTCCTCGCATAAAACAAAATCTTCCGTCTGTGACGTGGTAGATAACCAATTTTTACGCTCTACGCGTAAAGGTAAATCTTATGTCTTTGACAGTGCAGATAAAATTCGCAATGATGTTTTTACATCTAATGTGAATGTACCTAAACGTGTGCAGCGTAAAAATGATGTTGGTAAAGCTTCAGTTCTACACCAACAGCCTTCTTATACTGCTCTACGCAAAGTAACAAATCTATAAATTACACGCAATGAAAATGGAGTCCTTCATGCTAAAAAATCTCAGGATTTACGCACACAACTCCAAACGCGTAGAAATGTACAATTTGGTTCTGCGAATGCAGCCAGTAATCTCCTTTATACACAGGGGACTAAACGTTTTTCTACCCCTAATGTAATAAAGAAGACTACTCCCTCCACTCCTTCTGACTTACATGAATTGCTAATGCAAAAGCGTAAGAATAGACAATCTCCGGTGACATTTTCCTAAGAAAACATCATTGTGATTATCACCAGGTTATAATCAATTGTTGTTGTTCGGCTTCAAAACGGTCAGTTTTTGATCGATTGAGTTTTAATGTGTCTCAACAAAAAACTGAAGACCAAGAACATAAATTGTCATATGTGTAAGTGAATATGGCATCTCATACTAACAGAGGACGACGTCCAAGACGAAATACGTCCCAAATCCCAGGTCAGCAACAGTTCAACAGACTTCTTGATTCTTTTGAGGGAGTATATCAAACCACTCGATCAAGAAAACAAAGATAAATGCAGACTTCTGATTCAGAAGCTGGGGGTACTCAATCTTTTGAGTCCGAGACTGACAGTGTCGATTCATACTTCTATACTGATCCTTCTATATCTTCAAGAGAGGTTGAATCCTACGCTGTCGAAGATGAACCAGAGACCTCATCTGTTAATACAGAACATCGTCTCACTGCCGTTGAGCAATCACTGAAAGACATGCTTAACATGGTACAAAACATGTATCAGATAATATTGAATCAGCAAACTGCTCAGCCGACAGTAATAGCACCAGTACCAGTAGCAGCACAAACTCAAGATAGTCAAGGGGCTGATATACCTTTGAATGTTCAGGAGCCTGCTGTTAATCAAAATTCTGCATCTCCAGATCCTATTATTCCAGAAGATGTACCATCTCCGGTAGGGATTATGGTACATCCAACAACTATTCAATCAAATGTGCTTCCGCAAACTAGTGAGGCCATTCAAGCAGTGCGTGAACTCAAAGCACAATTTGAAGTCTTGAGGCACAAGGATCAACTCCAGAGGTTAGGGATTAAGCAACCTTATCCTCCCTATTGGAATGATGTGCCCTTTTCACCAAAATTCAAGCCACAATCCATGGTATTGTTTGATGGAAGGGCTTCTCCTAGTCAATATATCAATTATTTTGATATTATAACTGTACATCTGTAAAAAAATGATGCTCTTCTCACTCGAGTGTTCATTGGTTGCTTGACGGATTCGGCTTATGATTGGTATCGAAGTTTACCCGACAATTGCATTTCGTCTTTCGACGAATTTAAGGCAATGTTTCTCTCCCGCTTCTATGAAGAAGGTATGGACATGAACATGTCCTCCTTGATAGAAATCAAGCAAAAGGAGAAAGAAGATACTCGGACGTTCATTGAACGTTTCCGACAGGCGACTTTAAAGATGTCCCCTGTATGCCAGATTCAGCACTCATTGATACATGCAAGATGAATCTGTGACCATCTATTACTGTCTTTACGGGTTCTCAATTCACAGATTGGGCTTCGTTCATCATAGCAGCAGTTTCTGCCGAGACCAATGGTAGGTTGGCTCGTGAAAATGGGATAATTTTTGCCTCAGATGATAGAGGAAAGAAAAGTAATCCTGGTAATAACCCTAGTAATCGTAATGTGAAAGGAAAAGATACCTTCATGGTTAATCTTTCCAAGAATAAAACGACGCCGAATAGTCAGGAATCTTCCAGGCCAAAGGAAGAATACTTTTTTGATGAGAGTGATATTCCAGGGATATTTCAATGTCTGGTGAAGAGTGGCAAACTTCAGATTCCAGAGCCAAAGAGGCCTAATGAGGTGAACCTAACTAAAAATCCCAAATATTGTATCTATCATAGATACATTAATCATCCTACCAGCGCTTGCTATGTCCTGAAGAAGAAAATCCAGGAACTGATAAATGGCGGTGCTATCGCCTTAACTAATGATGACCATACGGTTACAACCAATATGGTTTCTCTTCAATTCGGGGATTTTCCTCCACAGCAAGTAGCAGATGGAATCATCCCAATCCCGAAGACGACGATGAAGATTGTGAATATCCCGCCTCCTAGAGAAGAAAATGACGGATTGCTGCCTCTTACCTTAAAAATGGTGAAATTATTTGGGTACATCCTGACTTAATACCTGAATTGGAAAATGAAAAACTTGAAAATCCAAGAAAGGCAAAAAAGTCAAAACCTGCAACATGATTTCTCATGTTATTCCAGATCCCGACGATTCAGATTATCTATGGGATGGCACTCTTTTGGAAGATAGACTAAGAGGATTGAACATATGTCCTCCAAGTCTAGCTCCTCCTACCAAACTCAAGCTTACTCATCAGCAGTGGTTAGCTATGAATAGTATCCCTTTATACCGGGCACAACAGGTCTTCGCTGCTTACAAAAAAGCTCCTACAGGGATTTTTCCTCGTATCCCGAATCCTTCTCCTCCTGTAGTTACAGAGACATCTATTCCTCATTCTCCTGTGGATACAGAGATCTCTTCTTCTTCCTCTGTAGAACCATTTGTTAAAAGTCTGCTGCCCATTCATCTATACAGTCAGCAATCTGTCCTTCTCATGAAGAAAATGGGTTATGACTTTCAGAAGGCAGAAGGTTTAAATTATGATAAAGGAATACGACTTCCTTTACAACTTCAAAATCAAAAATCCACTATTGTATTGGGTTCTGAAATTCCTCACAACAAACCTTACAAGAAAAAGGCTAAAGAGAGGAAGACTAAATCCTGTAATATGGTACTTCTTTCTCTTGAGTCTGAAGAAGAAACTTTTACGGGTACAAGATCCGGAAAGGAGTACCACAAAGATTATGAGGGATCTTCCAAAGAAGCAGAAGATGTAGTGGAAACACTACTAGCTCAACCTTTTCCTGTTCCTGCTAAACCCTCGGTGGTTGAAAAGGGGAAACAGAAAGCAGTACGTTTTGACGTTCTATTGAAGTCTGCTCCCAGTCAGGGGATGGTGATGAAACCTTACAAATTTGATATTCTAGCTCAGTTAGCCAATACTCCAGCTAGACTATCCATATTTGAACTGCTTCGTCTTTCTAGAGAAAGCATGGAGACTTTGAGTGAAGCTCTACTTCAGGCGGATTCATGCTTGGCTCAACTCAAGAGTCCTGATAATACTCCAGTGTCGTGTTCGCAATGTCATAGTGTGATGGAAGCAATACCCAATATCACCTTTATACAAGAAGATATGCTGTTGAAGCATAACAAACATGACAGACCTCTATGCTATACTGGGTATATTGGATCTACTGAAATTGACAGGATTTATATCGATCCTGGGTCATCAATTAGCATAATTCTTCAAAGTATGCTAAGACCCCTGAGGATTTCTACTAGTGACCTGACTTACACTAGTACTACGATAGTTGGTTTTAACTCTGGCAAGAGTAAACCACTGGGGAAGATTCGTCTGAAGATTCAGATTGGCGATCTGCGAACTATGATAACCTTCTATGTTATCAACTCAGATGTATCCTACAATATTCTTCTTGGAAGACCGTGGATTCATGAACACAACATTGTGCCTTCAACTCTCCACCAATACTTCAAGTATGTGGATTCTTAAGGAGTTGTAAAGACTGAGTTTGCTGATATCAATCCCTTCAAGGGTGTCGAAGCCTATTTTTCTGATTCAAGACTTTATAAACAAGAACATGTAAAAGAGATATCAGACATAGCTGAAGATCAATCTTTTATTGAAGATCAGTCTATTAATGAAGATCCGTCAGAAGAACAACCTTTGAAGATCATAGTCAAGGGACGAATCCAATCCTAATCTGTCAATGATCAACTTTTGGTAATCAAGGTTAAAGGAAGAACTCAAGCTTCATCTGAGGAATCAGTAAATGTTTCTACTAAGAGCCAAGTTCAACCCTTTTTTGATTAAGGTCAAAGGGTGTACCTCTTGTACGAATGATCCAGAACCACCATTGATTGTCAATCTTGGCAAATCTACGCAGAAGACGGATAATGGTCCACTGATAATTAATCTGAAGCGTAGCAGTCAAATCGTAAATGATGTAAATATTGAGCATTTTGTACTTTTTGATATCAATGAAGATTTTCTTTTCGAGTATATGGCTGCCAAGTTTATTGAAAGAATGACTTTATCTACTGATAATTAAAGTCATCAATCTAAAGGAGACATAGAACCAGAAGAAACTTTATACATCAACTATAATGAAAATTCCTTTCCTCTTCAGGTTGATGTTGGACCTTATGCTCAAAAGTTCTTGACATCTTCTCCTTATCTACTTCCGGTAGTTGCTCAATCACAAGCTTGTGTAACTTACAGACGTCATGAAGAATCTTATTTTGTAGTTCCGTCTAATAAGAAAAACAAGCGCCAAATTATTTTTGGCTTGGCTAGAAATATACCTGTTGCTCAGACAGACGACCTGAAAGATAAAGATAAAGGAAGAATCCGAGTTGACAAATATAGTCAACAATCCATCAAGATCATTCAGAATATGGGATATAATTTGAAGACTATGCAAGGTCTCAATCAGGGCAAAGGTAGACGACTCCCGTTATGTGGTGATCCGTTTTACCAGAAAACTCATCATGGATTGGGATATGATCCATCTCATATGTTTAATGACGATATACAAGAAGAATTCTCTTCTAATTCCTCACAATCATCCGATTCAAAAGAAAACCAATTCATCGAATCGGATATATCTCGTTCCTCATATGATGAATTCGAACGTGTATCTTCAACTTCCCATTAGGATTTATTCTTGAGTTGACCTCCTTTCCTTTTCCATAAAATAGGTTAGGTCATCCACTTCTTTTATCGATACCTGACATATGTGCTCATGATGCCTGTCTTCTTAATCCCCAGCTACCAAAGTTTGGTTAAGCTGATTACTCATCTCTTTTGAGAAATTTTTTTATCTTCTATCTTATCAGTTGATATAGAAAGTTGAATTTATTATTTATCACGTTCTTATAACCTCTGAATAAATATTAAATTTGCTGGCGTTTCCTATCTATCATGTCCATTTGACCTCTGCATAGATATTAATCTACTTTTCTTTGAGTTCTTATATACTATCATGTTCATATTACCTCTGATAATATTATGCTCTAAAACAGAAAACACAATTTCATTATCTATCATGTCCATATTACCTCTGGATAGATATAATACGTTGAGTTTAAAAGACTTGTCACGTCCATATTACCTCTGATAAGTGTTTTCTATCTCATACCTATTATTTAAATTCCAAATAAACGATAGGATCACAAAATAAATCTTTCATCCATTTCTGGTAGAAACACTACAAAATGAATAAGACAAAAGATGACAAAACACTCTCTTAAGGTGGAGTGGAAATATCTTGAAGCAACTTCTTTAATTCTTCTAGTCGCTTGCCACGAGAACTCATAACCTTCTTGGTAGCCTCAGCACGTCGAGCTTCAGGGGTGCAAATACAAGAAAGTTCAGCGAAAGTGATTATCAGATTGTCCTTGGCTTCATCAAGGGTTCTGATGGTCGACTCAGCCCCAAAAGCTTGTTCTTCTAAAATTGAGCTTTGGGTGAGATGTAGATTTCGAGCATCGATCATCTTTTCCCTTTCAGCCTTCAAGCGAGCTAGTTCTGCCTCGACTTCGCAGATTTTGTCATTTTTGCTCTGAATATATATGTTTAAAGCATCATAAGCCACTCTGTGACCATGCAGTACAGGTTTTATGCCAGCCAAAAAGGCTTTCTCTTTGGCAACCTTCAGACTGTATTCATGGAGAGCTGCATTATATGTAGTCTCTCGAGCAAGATAATCAGCCATTAAGGCATCATACTCCTCCTGAATGAGGCTTTCAACAGTCTCATTTGATAGCCTGAGATATTCTCCAATAGGCTGCTCAAGGTCCTCCATAATTTTCTCCAATATTGCAGCTTTCCCAACATTATTGAACATGGCAACATTCTTGATAGTCAGAGCCATTGTCGTCTTCAAAACCTCATAGCTGAGACCCTTATTCAGGACCATCTTTATCAGAGTTGCCAGAGTTTTATAAAAAGTTTCAGTATGAATCTCAACCAGGAGATTCATTTCTACGCTGGAGCTTGGTATGGCGACAATATCTAATAAATCTCTTCTTTGGAGGTCGAGAGCAGATGTGGTTGGCATGACAACAGGATGAGACGAAGCTGTTGCTATTACTATTGCTATGGCCAAGTTATCCCTAAGAGCTTCAGGGATTGTATCCCCAACACCTATAGCTACCATCGGCGTAACAACAGACGGAGGTGGAGTTGTTGTTGTCACTGCTGTTATTTGGTTCCCAAGAACTTTAGGAGCAATGTCTTCAATATCTGTTACTCCAGCCGTTTCTGGAGTTCTGGTGGCGGTGATATTGGTAGATGTGGTGACAATTGTAGGAGCTGGTTCAGGTTCCGGTATTGGCTTATCAAAAACTGATATTGAATCAGCAGCTACAGTAGAAGATGCTATCACTTCCCTGGGTTCAGCACCTTCTTCAACAGTCGGCTCCGCAGGATTTTCTACTGCTTCAGTTGTAGTAAAATCTTCTACAGCTGATTCTTTATTTAAGACCGGTTCTCCTTCAGCAGGTTCATCATCACCTACAGTGAGGTCTATTGCAGCCTCTTTCTGATGCTGATCTTCAACATGAGAGGATAGTTCAGGATGTGCTTCTTGATGCTCCACCGCGGGTTACTGTCCTCCCTATTCATCAGCACCCTCTTCGCTAGAAGAAGAAGTCTCATCAGCAGATTCCTCATGTTCCTCATAAATATCCTCTTCTTAAGGAGGAGGAGCCATAGGCTTTGGTGCAATTATGATATCTGCAAAAACGAACAAAATAAGTTAATATACAAAATCATGGTATATAATTCTGTATAGGTTTTGTGTAATACTTGGAATATGTGCATTTTTTTCAAGATATGTATCATAATCATCATCCCAGTCATCATCCTCGAAGTCAAGAGCCGGTTCGTCTGATGGGATGCGGTCTTGATCAGCGGTGGATACAGTAGTAGCACCCTCTGTAACCTGTGCCTTGGTTGGCAAAGATAAACGGAGTGAGGTGCTAAGACGCCCAGGAGACAAAAGTGTTACAGCTCCTGATCCAACTATTGGTGGAGGAGATGAAGATCCTTCTCCTAGATGGACCGAGAAAGAACTGACAAGATGATCCTCTTCAATCAAAGTGTCGTCTTCTGGAGTGTGGACTCTTGGTTTGGAAGGCCCTTTTGTGGTAGACTTCTTCTTCTTTTCTGGAGTTTTCTCTAGAAATATGACGGCTGCACTTTGTTTTCTTTTTTGGCCTTTGCCAATGATGATAGGTTCTGCAGCTGGTTCCCCAATTCCTGTTGGGATAACTTCTAAAAATGGATCTGGAATGTCAGTGTCGTCAGGGATGTCTGCTGGTACCCTGACCTGCTCCTTAATATCTCCTTCTTTAGGCCACCTCAGACTACCCCTCATATTGTAACCGTGGGCAAAAGAACGAATTGAAGCATAAAAGTGAGCATACGTATGAAGTATACGTAGCTCTGTAGTACTAGTGGCGGTTGAGACTCTAAACTTGGCGCCAGTATGAGCAGCATTGAAATATCTCCAACCCCTAGCACCGTCGAGTAACTTTCCATAATGACAGAAGTTAGTAGTGGGGTTACCAACATGAAGTTGGTCATATCCAAATTGGCGAGAAAACCTACTGGGTAGATATGGTTCAAACGCACAATTATCTTCATTTCTATATATCAAGTGAGAAGGACTGATGCATTGAAGCCATCTGAAGACTGATGAGGGCAATACCGCTCTTCCTTCGACTTTATCTTCAAACTGAATGCCAAAGCAATCTGCTGGAACTTGTGGCCGAGTGCAGAAGAAATTCCAACCATAAGAATAATTCAGAACTGCCCGGGTATCCGCCACAGTCGTAGCGATCCATGTAGCTTTGCTGAATTTCTGGAAGAAGACCTCCGCATCATCACCTGGGCCTGGTGGCAACAATCTGCAGTTGTGATGCAACAGCCAGCCCATCAGATAAGTGTAGGGCATTTCTACTCTAGGGAAAACATTTCGATGAGGAGCATTGTTGATTAACTCCTCGCCGAAGGTCCTTAAACCTGTATTTATTTGACACACCATGGCTGATAGCGGGTTGATCCTGACTTTAAAAACCAGACGTACTGCCGGCCATAGCACACTACGGTGGATTCTGTCAACAGTACCAATACCCGGTACAACCCATCTTCTCAAACATAAAGAAAGAAAGCCTGCCAGCAAAGCTCTCCGAGAGATTTTCTGGCTACCGTATCTAAGGAAGCTCACAGCTTCAGTCCCGGCAGGGAATTCCCCAGTCTTTGTAGACATATATTTATTAGGGAATTTGTAGGCAATCGTCATATCCCTATTTTGTTAGAAGGGATTGTCGAATCTATGTTGATTGCCGGAGCTTTGTTTTCCTGAAACCTTATTTTGTCTTCCTTGGATATCTTATCCTTATGGAAGAAGAGATAAGTCGTCCACTTGTTGATGTACGCCAAAATAGATGTACTTTCATGCATTTTGGTACAAACCATGTAGTGACACATCAATTCCTTATATACCTCAATCAACTGAGGATTAGTCTCTCTGATTTCAGCCAGTTCTCTGTTGGAAGGAACGTATTCCTCATATGGGGCTTCCTCCATCGGCAGTTTCGAGATGAACTGCATCTCATGAAGAGCAAGGCCCATTTCGCCTTTCGGGGTGGCAAAAGTGCCAGTCGAACTCATATATATTTCCATCAAGGCCAGAAATAGGTTTTCGTTCGAAGGAATACCCTGACTAGTAGAAGCTATCGCCTCATATAAACCAATGTCTTTCAACTCTGCTTCGAAGTTCTTCATCATCTAAATACTTATATGGATCCAGTTTTGATTGAACGGAGTCAACCTTCCCAGTAGCCTGGGGTTCGTCTGAGGATACAATACAGCATCCCTCATAAATTTGTTGACGAACATCGGAGTTTGTACTGGTTGAATTAAACCCGAGTCTTCACTGGGATTAGCTCCTGGCATGAGGCCAAAAATAGAAGTGACACCACCATTGGGAACACTAGCAAAATACCCCATGTCATTAGCATGCTCTCTCTTGAAAACAATTCTACTTGGTCTTCCGTAACTATTAGGAGTCAAATTCTACAGCATTTGTCGATGGTGGGTAGCATAGAAAATGCTGACAAAGGATAATCTCTGTCCATATCTGGGAGACACATGGCTCTATCCCCAAATTTGAATACCCAAGACTCCTTCTTGGGGTATGTCTGGGATTTACAGTCAATGGCGTACCCAAACAAGAAGTCCGGTTTTGTAAATTGTTGTGCATCTAGTGAAGTCAACAAATCTCCATTCATCATGGATAGCAACATCCTATCCCCTTGAGCTGCTATCAGTTGTGCCCTCTCTACTTGGTATTCAGGGTTCGATTGAGGGAATTGGACATGAGATAAATCTTCCATATAGTTCGAACCCACCATGCCAACTGACGAGCCAAAGACTTCCGCGAGAGGGTGAACTTGCAAATCCACTGACAAAAGGACAAAAGAGATCAAAATTAGTTTGAAAGTTTTATGACTTTTACGCTTACTAAAAGTGGATAAAGGTTTATAAAGTCTTTGTTTTACAAAGTCTCTCAGTGATTGATGAATTTTACGCTACCACATGTTAATGTGAGCGTAATATAACTTTTTACGCTGGCATGTATGAACATGAGCGTAGTTAAGTTTTACGCTAGCACATTAATTGTGGGCGTAATCCAAATTTTACGCTGACACATATAACATGGGCGTGCTCTTTTTATCTCTCACGCTAACACGTACAACGTGGGCGTATATTGTCATTTCAATTTTTACGCTAATACGCATAACGTGGGCATAAAAAAACTGAAGGTTTGGGTTATCTTTTCCTTCCTCGACGGGTTTTCCCAGCCAAAAAATAGGGTTTTACCCATCATAGGCGGAGCTACGGCCGGGTTGGGTTGTCGGTGTGGTGTTGACGACGGAATGGAAGTTTTTGCATGGTCGGCCGACGACGAATCGACGGCTGGTTTCTTCCCCTTGTTGCTAGCGGCGGATGATTTCTTGGGAGCCATCGGATCAAAGTAAGGGTTTCGAAGAAAGACAGGGCAAAGGAATTCGAGATTGCAAAAAGATGAGTAAAAGTGTTTTCTCTCTCTAAAGAACCCTATTTATAGGGAAACTTCAAATCGGTTCAAATTTCAGATTTTTTGCCGACTGTTGAATATCCCCGCTTTTACGCGGATGACTGTTGTGTATCCCGAATTTTATGCTGACTGGTCAAATCTCAACTTTTACGCTTCTGTTCAAAGTGTTTCGAATTATGAAGACATTCGAAAACTTTGAAGGGGGTCTTGTAGGAGCATAAAAAGTGCTTCACAGAATGAGTCAAAGTGATAGATCATTCTACTCAAATTGATCTACTTTACGCCGCAGGGAGGTTAAATACTTTACGCCCAAGGCAAGGCTAATCGCTTTCTACGTCTCAAGCAGCCAGGGTTAAGATAATGGTTTTACGCCTAAGATAGGCTAACCCTCTTTTTACGCTGGACAAAGCTGTCATGGTCTCGCATTTAATGCAAAGTCTGACATAAAGATATTGATGATGGCATATACCACAGATTTCGAAGGGATTTTGTTTCATACAGAGACCAATGTTGTCGTTTAGTATGTTGACTGAGCTACTTTACGCTCACACTATGGCTTCTTTTATGCACGGAAATTATATGAGTTTTTACGCTCGAAAGTTGACGTGTGCGTAAAGTCTATTTGGGCTACCTTACGCTCAAGGTTATTTAATAACCACTTTACGCAGGAAATCTATGACAGGGCTGTTTTACGCCTAGTCCACTACTTTACGCCCAGAGTACATTGGGTTGGTTTACGCCCTATTTCTTCTTCATCAGTTGAGAACGTGGTCTGCCTACATGGCTTTCATGCCACACATTTCGAAGAACGTGTGTACGTGCATCCTATTCTTACTGAAATGATGGGACACGTGTCAACATATACAGAGGATGACTTCGGTCATGGGTGGCAGTTGTTAGCGTAAAGACAGAACTTTTGCTGAGTTTTTACGCACAAGAGCCCAAGTCTATAAATAGACTTATTTTTTCATATAAGACACACAGAGACAGGAGAAAAAACAGAGAGATTAGAACTCAGAGATTTTTGATTCTCTGGAGCATTCTTCTTCAGCCTTTATTTCAGAACTGAGTGAAGCAAAGCAGGAAAGCATTCGGCCTCGCCATCAGTGTCGAAGTGCATCGATACCTTTCTGGTGACTTAGTTCTTCCAAGTTGTTCATCTTCAAGCAGCAATCTTCATCATCATCGTATGGTCCAAGGAACAAAGTGATCATTTACAGATCAAACTTCTACAGCAATACTTTCCCAGAATCAAATTTGTACTTCTTGTACTTCTTCTTATTTTATTTTCAAATTCGATTTCCAGGCATTTTGTTAAGTGAAACAGCAGCCTCTTGAGACATCCTCTCAAATTCGGCCTGTACCAAAGGCTCCACCTTCCTCCGATTCAGATCTTTGTAGATCTTAACCGATTCCTCTAGCTCATCAAGGATGTGTTCAAGGTAAGCAGATTGCGCTTCATCACCTTGACTCCGGATGGCAGCTATCAGATAAGAGGTTGGACCCCTAACAGTTATGAAACCAACCTCTTCTTTATCCATTACCCTCTCTACTAAGGGTCATAGAGAATTGAAGAAAAGGTTGGTGAAGGAACCGATTATGAATCTGTTAGTGGCAATAGCACCAAGAGTAGCAGCTACTCCCATGGACGCTGAAGCAGCAGGTGCCTGTACAGATGGACGTTCAGCTTCTTGCACGTGAGTGGAGGTCTTTTTGGATAAAGGAGCCATGGTAGATCTAGTCGCCCCTTCCAGGTGTTCCTCTGCGAAATCAAACAAACACCATCAGTTGGCTGTCATTAACAACTATCGAGAAGGATCAAAAGTAAGAGCAATCTTACCATTGCTGGGTCCAGCGACAAGTTTGTCCTCTGCTGACACGAGTTGCAACCTCACAGAAGTAGCTTCAGACATTACTGTCTGGCTACTACCTGCTTCGGAGCCGTCCGAAAAATGTCTGCTACTACTAGCGATCTCCTTTATTGGCACTATATCATTGCATGTTGGAGGAATCGAAGAAGATTCAATTTTTGTATAGATAAAAATTTAGATGTCAGCCATTTAATCTATGAAAAGAAGATTGATAATATCATTCAATACCTTTGGGATCAGCAATAGTAACTTCCTCAGGTGCTACTTCTTCAACTGCATTCTTTTCTGGTGATGCATGTACATCAACATCTTCTTCTATTTTTTGAGTGTCATCAACAGCCTCTGTTGATGTATCTTCATCATTTGCACTTTCTTCTGGTGCTTCTTCGCTATCAGTTGCTGCGACCGGATCTACGTCATTATGGAGACCGAAGTCACAGTCATTTAGAGCATCGATCATTAATCGACCTTCTTCATCACGAAGTGTTCTCGGTGTAGCTGGAAGCTGAGTAGTCTCCACTGCAAGTGTAGAAGATCGCAACACTTCATCCTCTTTCTCCATGATCTCCTCCCTGGTCTCTACAACATCATCCCTCCTCTCTGGACTGAAAGCTTCGGGCTCAGGGTCAGGTGTAGGGGACGATATTGTGATTCCGGCAACAGCACTAGCCACGACCGATAACAGAGGCCTTAGAGGGCTGGCCACTTTCCTTCTGACAACTATCCTCTTTCTGCGTAGAGGTCTCTCCGGACTCTCTACATCTATAACATTTTCTTGTCTTTGAATAGAGGTCGGAGTTGTCGCCTCTTCTCTTTGAGTTGACTCGGCTTACTGTCGAGATTGTGAATGGGTAGTAACCCTTTCTGATGATTCCAAGACAAGCTTCTTCTTAGCAATTGGAGAAGAAGGTTCTTCTATCCTCCTCTTCCTGTCCTTGGCTGGAGATCTGACAACTTTCAAGGAGAAGCGCAGTGGCTCATTGACTTCTTCAAGGAAGTTAGCTTCCCTCGAAGCTTCCAACGGTGCATCGGCCGGTTCACGCTCTTCATCATTGCCAGGAGCCGACATAACAGATGCTCCCTTCTTTAATCGGGCCGCTGTTGCAAAGCTGTCGGCGAGACTGAAGTTCTCGACAAAGGTATTCGCTGATGTATAGAAAAGTAAATATGTATACAGCATCCTAGGACCATGATTAGTCTTCATCGGCATCGAAAATGTTGTTCTTGTGTATCGAGCATTATAATAAGCCCAAGCCCAGGCTCCGTCAATCAGATAACCTTTTCCTTATAGGCACGTAATGGCGTTGCCTACATGAAACTGGTCATAGCCGAATTGGCGGGCAAAACGGCTGGGAAGATACGGCTCCAAATAACATTCATCTTCAAATCGGTAGACCAGGTGTAACGGCCGGATTGTCCTCAGCCAATCAAAAACTGCATGACCCAAAGGCTGCCTTCCAGAGTCGACCAGATTTGTAGACATGTGCTCGTAGCCAGCTGGAGGGAGAACACAATAGAAGTTCTACCCCTTTCCGAGATTCAGAGCACGTCTACAACCTCTTAAGCTGGTGTATATCCATTTGCTTCTGGAGAATCTCCTCAAGAAGCTGCTGCTTATCGCTCCCATATCGGGATTCATCAGAATAGGATAGTGCAGAAGCAGCCATCCGAATAGGTATGTATATGGTAGCTCTAGCCGAGGGAAGCTTCCTTTCTCGCCTTTTCCTTTGAGCATCGAATCTACAAAAAGGCGGAGGCCAGCGTTCAATCGGCAAGTCATTGCTGACAATAGATCCATCCGATAGCCGAAGACTAAGCGGACGGCAGCAAACAGCACGCCTCGATGAAAATAATCGACGGTGCTCGCTCCAGGGACGATGAATCATCGAAGCCAGTAGGTGAGGAAATCCGCCACCTGGGCTTCCTTTGACATGGGCCTATAGCCCATCCTCATGAAACTTTCAATAATATCTCCTATCTTGAAAGGAGGATATTGAAGATCATCATCGATCTTGATATCCATCTCCTTGTTCTCCTCTATCAACCCAATCACTTCGCTGCTGCTAAATGGTTTGAAGAAGTTGGGTTTACAATTATCGTGTTCCTTGGTCTTCTTCTCCATAATGTGGTTGAGAAAGAGATATGGCAACCATTTCGTCGAGAAGCAGGTGCCTGATGAACCACTCTTGTAATACAAGAAACAGATCTTGTAGTGGCACAACAGCTCTTCGAAGATGGCCACCATGTCGGCATTTTCCTGACGAAGTTTGTCCAACTCGTCATTGGTTGGGACAAATTCCTCATAAGGGATATTCCCCATTGGCAAGCTCGAGATGTACTTTATCTCGTAAAGAGCCAATCCGATCTCCCCACAGGGCATCATAAAAGTCCCTGTTCTGAAGTTGTACCTCTCTGCCAAAGCAAGAAATAGGTGAGGATTGGGTTGGAAGCCGTAAACGGTAGAATGTACCGGTTGGTACAGCTCAATCTCCTTGAGCTTCTCTTCGAATGGAGCCAATATCCAATTGGCTATACAATTCCATCTCTTGTTATCCGGATTAAGAAGACCTGTCAATCGGATATCTTGATCTGGATATCTTCCCTCCACCTTCACAAACTCGTTTACGAATATCGACGTTCTGACCGGTAGCAGCAGGGAGGAGTTTTCTGGTGGGATGCACCCAGGTTTCAGTCCTCTGAGTAGAGAGCTGTGACGCTCCGAGGAACTGTAAAACATATCCTTGTTGTTTGGTCCTTTCTTCACACAAATGTTCCCTGTTCGGGCTTGTTGAAGAGGAGTTATATCCCAGTCCAATCTCCTGGGATAGCTCGCAAAAGCATAGCGAGATAGGGGAAGGCATCTGGAAATCTCTGGTAAAAGTATTCTTTTCTCGCCTCTTTGGAAAAGTCTCTGTTCAACTCGAGGTCTGGGCTGAAAACTTTTATCAAGAGCTTCACCAAACACAGCTTCTTATGAATAATAGCGTCAGCAGTTTGCAAAGGCTGCCCATTCATCAGACTCAGCAATGTTTTATTGTCTTGTGCTGTTAGGATGGCTTGTCGAGACGATGGCAGGGCATACTGAGGAAATGTTACATGGGAAAGATCCTCTTTAAACTCAGGTTAAGCTAAAGTCCCTGTAAAGATCTCATATTCTGGGTCTTCCCTGAGGTTAACTGCATCAAACAAAGAGAAAATTCAGTACATACAAAATCAAAGAGTCTGTTCAACAGATCAGCAAATTATGCAAGTGTCAGATTGTGCTATGTGCAAAGCATCAGATTGCGCTAATGCAGCCTACATGCACAAAATATCCAGTTGTGCCAACACATCCACTTGCGCAAGACATCAGGTTGTGCTAACCTACATGTGCAAGGCATCAGTTGGCGCTGGCTCAACAGACTTGCGCAAATCGATAGATTGCGTCGAACATCTGCCAGTAATTTTCAATCGATTGTGCAAGAATATATTTTCATAAAAATGAAAACTATTGTGTGTGTGCAACCAAAACCCTAAACAGGGAGGCACAATACCATCAAATCTCTAAAAAGAGAGAGGTATGAAGGTTCAAAAATGTCAAGAACCCTAAAAAGGGTTTTTGATCGAGTTCATCATCTACCTTGCAGCACGGGATGACCAACTTCATGACGAGAAATTCGGGGCGCAAACCCGAGTCGAAGACTCAGCGGGGGCTTTGCCCTTCTCGGCGGCTGAACGTTTGGGGGCCATTGACGTCGACGGTGAAGAGAAGGAGAAGTAGTCAGAGTTGGCACAGAAGCTTTTCTCTCTTGAACAGTCGGAAACAAGTAAAGAATGAAAGAAAGAAGAATGGAAACTATTTATAGTTTTTCAAAAGTAACAGTCGCCTCAGATTGCGCCGAAAAATTTCGAGCTGATTCCTTCGAACGCGCAGTCAAAGCATCACTTGCGTAACTTGATTTTAAGTTCAAAATTCAAAATATTTTGAAATTTTGAATATTTTCAATTTTGAAAACTTTGAAGGGGGTCTTGTAGGTCCTAAAAATCAAGTTGCAACCCATCAAAGAAGCAATAAAAATCAAATTATGTATCCTTTAAATGAACTGCACAGGAGACATTGTGCAACAACTCAACTGCGCAAGCTGAACTGCGCACCCATCCAAGCGCGCAAGCTGACGTGGCAACGTCATCATTACCTGACACAAAATCTGATCTTCTGACAACTGACAGCCCGGAGAACGAGGAAACTGTTCGTTTCTTGTGCCACGTCGCCATGACAGCTGTCTAGCGCGGTCCAACTGCCAAAAGCCAGCGCAGTCTGACAGCTCAACCTCAGCACAATCTGAGTCTAAGTGCAACCCATTGGAAGCGCAGTCTGATGCTAGCGCAGTTCAAGTGGCACAATCTATCAAGTAACTGACATTCTATAGTGGCATATATGCTATCAATTGCTCACCATGTGGCAACCGTCTGTACACGACCAAGCGCATTTCAATCAAACAATGCCTCGCGTCTCATACAGTTGGCCCACGATTGAGTAACTGCCAGCGCGTTCGCTGCTGCGCAGTCAAGGCCTGCGCAATCCATCCTATACAATCCAGAAATAACTACTAATTAGTTATTTTTTAGAACTCTAAATAGAGTTTCAAGTCCTTCATAATGGGAATCAGGAGAGGATCAGAGAGAGAATCAGAGATCAGATCGGATCATTCAAGATCATCACCAGAGATCAGGAGTTCTTGCCAAAGTGCTGCTGCATTCTTCAGAGGCTACGTCTTTAAAGTTTACATCGTCCACAGGATAAGCGATCATCTTCAGATCGGATTCCTATAGTTGTACTTTCCCAAATTCAATTAATATTCTTACAAAGTTTGTGAAATAATGAACACTTTTGATTTTGCAAAAAATTGTCACAAGGTTCTTGTGGTATGGGTTGTTGTAAGTCCCCTGAATTTTTGGGATTTATTTTTGAATTCCTAAATGATTTATCTCGATAATTCATTCTATTAATTAATTTTTGATCATTAAATGCTCTTTACCGTGTTGGAATTCTAGAGCATCCAGCGATGCCAGTCTCTGAAACTTTCCTTGAAGTTTGTAGTACGAGATTATCTACATATTGATATTTTGTGTCCCACTCGAATTGTTCCCTTGTGCTCCATTTGATTCGCGCACTTTGGGTCAATTTAGACCAATTTATCGTCTGTCGTAATTTGTGATTTAATTTCCAACTTAATTTCTGGGCCCGACGTCGGTCTAATCCAGTCGACCCAATATATGCTCCTAGCCTGTTTTTGAGTCTACTATGCACGTGCCATTTGCGTGCCACCGATTGGATCTCTTGTGCCCCCAATCCATCTGTGATTTTAATTGGTTTAATTTATTATTTATTAAATATTGGCCCCAAGCTTGTCCAAACTGGCCCAAACCCATCTAATTTTGTGTATGCCCTATCATGACTGCCCATGCACACCACTGATAATTCCCCTTTTTCCTATCTAAATATCTTTTTCTCTCTACTTTATTAAATATCTTAAATATCTCTTATATATATATATCTACAAACTCACCCCCTCATTCACTCTCTCTCCTTCTCACATACCAGCACCCCCATCCCTCCTAGCCGACAGACTAGCCTCTTCTCTTTTCTCTTAAATCTCTCTCTTATATCAATATATACAACATACATATATTATATATCATCTCTCTCTCTCTTTACTTATACACAACACACAACCCTATCCCACACCCCCCTATTA
>JANAVB010030420.1:8642099-8654599 GCA_029216955.1 Iris pallida | reverse complement strand
AGTGCACCTACATGCAGACTGATGGTAGGTCAGATATCAGCATACTGGTGAATGTGTGAACAAAGAGTACATTTGTCTGAAACGATCACTGTTCAATTAGTGAAAAAATATTCTTGTGATGTGATATTGCTACTCTTTACCTATCTTCATTTCATGCATACAGAGTCAGTTTACATCTCTTTGAAAACATCTTTGAAAGGTCACAGTTTATTTCATTTCAAGCATACAAGGGACTATTCAATTTAGCACGATGACATTCATTTCATGTGCAGTGCACAGCGTGTTCATGAGCATATTCATTTCTTTGATCAAGCAATTCTTACGGACAATTATAAGCACGATATCATATCTTTTCTTTGATTCAAGACATTCTAAGTGTCAGATTACAAGCATGATATCACATCTTTCTTTAGCAGAACATAGCACTTCTTGGTAACAGATTAATCTTTTCAAGCAATTTATATAGCAAACTCAAGCAATACATATGTGTCACTTTTCAGTGATTCTTACTATAGCCGACCGTCCATCCCTGCACAAGACAAGGATTAGCATAAAATGATAAAACCATCATTTTCCATATGATCTAAACTCTTGAGGCACATTTGATCTATTGGTGATTATTCATTTAGTCCATCAGATAACAGAGCCGAAGCCCCCAGATAACAGAGCCGAAGCCCCATACAATAGAGCCGAAGCCATAACAGATAGTGGAGCCGAAACCCCAGATAGTGGAGCGAAACCCTCAGATAGTGGAGCCGAAACCCCCAGATAGTGGAGCCGAAGCCCCCAGATAGTGGAGCCGTCGCCCCCAGATAACAGTAACAGAGCCGTAGCCCCCAGATAACAGAACAGATAACATACCGGCACCCATTTTCACATGGATGCCCTCTGCGTTAGACATACATTTGCAAGCAAGCAGTGAGAAGTCTACTTCTTATACATGCAGGTTATCTAGTTTCTTGTACTAGCAAGGCAACAAGTCTTCTTATTAGCATGCAGATTTATCTTTCTTAGCAACAGGTTCTCTTTTTCCTTATCTTAGCATGGCAACATGTGAAATCTCTTACAAGCATACATACTGGTTACCATCTTGTTATTAGCATGACAAGGTTCTCTTTATCAAGGCAACATTCATTTCATAGCAAGGCAATATGTAAATTCTCTTAAAGCATACTCAATAATTTACCGTCTTGTTATTAACAAAAGCATTCAATCAAAAACTCAGATTCTTAAGGCGCAAGCGAATCAGCAAATGAGACTTCGTCCACTCACCAGATTAATCGTTTTGTTGCAGAGCCAGCAATCCGATCTTTCTGTTATCTAGTGCCTTCGCGGAGCGGGACACTACATCCCCAATCTTCTCAACCAAGGTGCCGCGTCGGCCAGTCGCCCGCGGCGCTTGCGCCCTCCCTGGCCCATCGCCCCGCCGCCTCCTCCGGAAATCTCCCCATCCGCCTCCTCCGGAAGCCCTACATCTCCTCCTTCCTGGCGCGCTACCCCACTTCCTCCGTCGCCGCCTCCGCCTCTGACCTCCCCTCCCGCCGTCCTACACCTCCCTCCCGCCGTCCTCCCTACCCTCCCTCCTCGGCGCCCCTCCTCCGGCACTTCCGGCCTGGACCCCCGACCAACTTTCCTTGTTGGTCGGGGGGCCGCCCTCACCCAGCCGCGGCGAGCTCCCCCTGGCTCCTCCTCCGGACCGGCACCGCCGGCGTCCTTTCCCTCGGCTTTGCCTCCCTCAGCCGCGACCGAGCGAGGAGCGGCGCCCTCCTCACTGAGACAGGCTGGTCCGTTCGTTCCATCCTTCATTTCCCGTGCCAAGCTGGCCTCGGGACCAGCACAGGACAGGCTGGACTTGTTGCTCCTTCTTGGTTCCAGCGCCATGCTGGACCGGGACCCCGAGCATTTACTGCAGCTCGTCGACCAAGGCTTCTGATGGCGTAGCACTCCCCCTCGCTGGCCTCCCTCGGCCGCGGCTGAGCAGGAGAAACGGTGCCCTATTCACCGAGATAGGCGGGTGCAGTCGTCACATCCCTCGTTTCCCTGCCAAGTGGCCTCGGGACCAACGCAGGACAGGCTGGACCTGTCGCTCCCTTCTTTGGTTCCAGTGCCAAGCTAGACCGGGACCAAGTGCATTTACTGTAGCACACCGACCGAGGCTTCTGATGGCGTAGCACTCCCTCCACGCTTTACTTTTCCTATTTTGGAGACCGGGCCGACACACCCTCTCGTATGTAGCTTTAAGGGGGGAGGCCTGCGTATCCAGCACTTCCAAGTCTACGCTCTTAGGGGGTAGCGTAAACCTTGCTCCCCCGGCGTTGTGCACGTGCGCAGGCTTCCATGGTGTGGATCAGCCAGCTGCCACGGTTGCGAGTTTTCTCAGGATTGAGGGCCCCCACGGTGTGGGCCAGCCCTCATCCCCTATTTCGGGCTATTCCGTGCCCGGTGGCACCCACGTTGTGGGCCAGCCCTCTTCTCCAGCGGCGGTATGCGTTTTAAGCTCGTCAGGAGGCTCCACGTTGTGGGATAGCCTATTCCCTCTGTTGTGGGCTTACTTGACCCAGGCGGACCTCACTTTGTGGACCAGCCCCCCCTACGCAGGCCTCCTCCACGCTGGGCCTCCTTCACCCCCTTGATGGCGGGTCTGCTGCTGTTGGTCCCGTCTTCTCGCTCGCTCCTGCCACAAGCGGCGCTCCCGCAACCGCAAACACCCTCACCCTCCCTGAAAGCGGCCCGGCCCCTCCCCGTGTCCCTTCCTATGCCGAAGCCTTGTGGCCTGACTGTGCGAAGGTCCTTCCACCCTCCATCGCGGAGATCGTTCTCCCTGAAATCACTTTCACACTTCCATCTGACGGATACCCCATCCGCGTTCCTTTCTCCGACGCGGACATTTCTTCCCTATCCTCCACCTTCCTCAAATCCTTCGTTCTAAATTTCACCTTCGGCTGTCCGAAGATTGCTCGGATGAAGGAGGCTATCGCAGCCTGGGGTCTCTTGGACACCTACCGGGTCGTCCCTCTCGATCCCAAGCACATATTCCTGTACCTGTCATCCGATCAGGACTACAACATGGTTTGGGCCAAGGGCTCCACCAAAATCGACTCACAGATTGCTAAAATCGTCAAATGGTCACCCAAATTCAACCCCGTTGTGGATTCATCGATCGTATCCACATGGGTCACCCTCCCCAAACTCCCCCTGGTGTGCTTCCCGCAGCTGTTCTCAAGCGTATAGCCAGTTCCTTCGGGTCCCTGATGGCCATCGCAGAAGAAACATGTAACCTCTCAAAATGTAACTATGCGAAGATATGTGTGGAGCTCGATCTCGCCAATGAGCCCCCTAAAATGATTGAGATAGAGCTTGGAGATCAGACGATCAGACAAATACTGGAGTACGACAACAACATTATTTATTGTCAACATTGCCAGATGAGCGGTCACTCATTACCGCGCTGCTTCCGGGCCAACCCGGATCTCAAGAAACCTGCTACTCGTAAACCTCGTGACCCGGTTGCATCTACCACCCCCCGCATTCCCTCGTCTGACACCTAACCCACTCCCGATCTACGGCCAATAGAAACCTTTCCTCTGCAACGCTCGAGATCCCTCTTTCCGTCCGACTCCGCCATCGTCCCCTACAATCCCCCAACCATCACCCTCGCTAACTCCTTTGCTATACTTGACACAGATAACTCCCCCGAGAGCCCTTGTGAGCACACCTTCGACCACATATGCCCGGACTCAGCCCACATCTTCTATACGGAGCCGGACGCCTCACACATTGTCGTATTAACATCCGACAGCCTCTATATCTCCTCCACCCCCTTTGCGTCGGCACTGCTCCCATTGAGATTGAGATCCCCCTCAATACCTCCCCCAATACCTCTCTCAAGCCCCTGGTCATCAGCTCCACCCCCCTCCCATCCCTCATGGCGGCCACCCACGTGTCCTGCTCGTGGTGGCCCATGACCCTAGCCTTTCTGTCGTCGGGCTAGAGCCGTCCACGGCAGACCGGGCCCTCTCTCCCGTCTCTCCCGATGCTCCCCCTGACCCTTGTTTCCCTCTCACTGGCAGGTTCTGGCAAGCTAAGGCCACTGGTTTCCTCGATCGTAATAACCCGATGTGTGCGCTTGACGACGTCGACGTGGCGAGTTACTCCCCAATGGCCGCCGTTCGTACGTCCTCACCTACTGGTTTGACAGCGGACAGTGGCAACCATAAATCTTCCACCAAGAAATCCTCCTCGAAACAGAAGAAGAAAAACAAGAAAAAGAATCAGCAAGTGGCCATGACCACACGGTCAGTAGCCAAGCTCAACCTCCTCACCCTCTCGCCCCAACCCAATGTTTAACATCATCTCGTGGAACGTTAGAGGCATAGCAAACAAACCGACGCTGAATAGAATCCTCAGCCTCAAGAAAATCCACAAAATCGACATCCTAGTGATCATTGAACCCAAAATCCCCCCAAAAAGGATCACCGGCATCCAACTTCATCTAGGTTTTGCGACCGCTCTGGCTGGCAGTCACGACATCCGGATTTTCGTGGGAGCTGGCATCAAATCAGGCATGGTTCAGGACTCCCGCCAAGCTCTCTCCTTCTGGGTGGAACATCCCTAACTTCAGAACAGAACCTTAATCTCCGCCGTTCACGGCAGCTGCGACTTCCAAGAGAGAAAACTCCTCTGGGACGACCTGCTCGACACCCACCTTTCCCTCCAGAACCTTCCGTGGATGTGCTTAGGCGAATTCAACATCATCTCTAATAGTGCCGAGAATTCTGGAGGGCGATCGCCTCCGCTTCCGGCCATGGACGACTTCAACAATTTTACCTTCAACGCTCAACTAGCTCACCTCCCCTTCTCCGGCAACACTTTCACCTGGTGTAACATGCAGGAAGGGTCCCGGCGCCAATACTCCCGTCTGGACCGCGTCCTCATCAACAGCCACTGGGCTGACATGGGGCTCATCTCGAGCCTATCCTACCTAAACACCATAGAATCCGATCACTCACCCCTTCTCATCGAAATCAGCAGTAGCTTCCACCGTATCAAGAAACCTTTCCAATTCCTGGATTTCTGGAGGCATCATCCCAGTTTTAAGTCTGAGGTGACCTCAGCTTGGTTCTCCGTGATCGTTGCTGATCTACTGTATCGCATAGCGGCCAGACTGCGTGCCACGAGCAGGGATCTATCTTGGTGGAGTAAGGCAGCTTTCGGCAACATCTTTTAGGAGATCAAAAATGCGAAAGATGATGTTACCCGTACCAAGATCTCTTACGTTGCTAACAGATCCCCCGAAGCGTGGTCCGCGCTCAACCTTGCTAGAGCTATCCTCAAGTCCAGGCTTAAAGTCGAAACGGAATTCTGGAAACAAAAAACTAGACTTAAATGGGACAACGAAGGGGACCGCAACTCTAGTTTCTTCCACGCCTGCGTGAAAGGGCGCAGACAACAGCTCAACCTTCATCGCATCTCCGACAACAACGGCAACCAGTTGACGGACCAGCTCCAGATTCAAGAGGCTGCGACCAACTTCTTCTCCAATCTCTTCACCAAAAAGTGGTCGTCATGGACGAGGGAGTGCTGGCAGAAATCCCTAGCATCATCACCGAGCTCAAAAACGAGCAGCTCCTTTCCACCCCTACCGCCGTCGAGGTGCAGTCCGCGGTATGGGATCTTGACGAGCATAGCGCCCCTGGACCGGACCGCTTCAGCGGGGTATTCTACCGACATTGCTGGGACATCATTGGTCTAAATTTTTTGGACGCTACGGTCTCCTTCTTTCAAGGAGCTAGATACCCTAAATCCTTATCCAGGGCTAATCTCATTCTCATCCCCAAAAAAGACAATCCAGAAACCTTCAAAGACTTCCGCCCCATAAGTCTATGCAACTTTGCCAATAAAATTATCGCCCCATAAGTCTATGCAACTTTCTGCCCAAAATCATATCCGAGGAGTAGAGCGGTTTCGTGAAAGGGCGTAACATCGTGGAAAACATCCTGCTCGCTCAAGAGATGGTCACTTGCGTAAAATTCTCGACTAGAGGGGGAACATCACAATCAAGCTGGACATGGAGAAAGTCTACGACCGCCTTGACTGGCAATTCATGATCTGGGTTTTCAGGGCTTTCGGCTTCTCTGAACCATGGATTGACATCATATTCAGGTCCATCAACAATTCCTGGTTCTCCACTGTTATCAATGGCCAGGCCGATGGCTTCTTCAACGCTAGCCGTGGCGTCCGCCAGGGGGACCCTCTCTCTGCCTCTATCTTCATCATCATTGCTGAGGCCCTCAGCAGGAACCTTAAGAGCATGCCCTCCACCCCGAGGTTCCATCACCTTTATACCTCCACCGGCTGCCCTATAATCACTCACCTTGCCTACGCTGATGATGTCCTTATTTTTTCCTCCGTCGACATCGGATCTATCGAGGTGGTCCTTCAAACGCTGAACAGGTACTCCAGATGCTTCGGTCAAAGAATCAACAATAACAAGAGCTTCATCTACATCCATCACAAAACTGACAGGACTCACTCAGCGATAATCTCCAACCTGACTTCCTTTGCTATAGCATACCCCCCCTTCACCTACTTAGGGTGCCCCTTGGTCTATGGTAAGGCCAACTCGGGTATCTTCGAAAACATGGTCAGCGCCATCAGGAAAAGGATCGAGGGCTGGCACAATGCCACCCTCTCACCTGGAGGCAAGCTGATTCTGATCCAGCACGTGCTATCCTCTATTCCTATTTATACCCTGGCGGTCTACAACGCTCCCAAAAAGGTTCTTGCTTCAATAGAATCCCTTTTCGCCCGCTTCTTCTATGGCCACAACAAAGGCAGAGATAAGCACCACTGGGCCAGCTGGACCACTATGGCTAATCCCACATTCAAAGGCAGACTGGGATTCAGTAGATTGGAACACATCGCTGATGCGTGCTCCATGAAGTTATGGTGGAAGCTGTGCACTGACAATTCTATTTGGACTCGCTTTATGCAAGCGAGATACTTCAGATATTCTCACCCCGGGACGGCATTAGCCAACAACCGCTCTTCGTCTTCCTAGAGACGCATCACTCGCGGCCGTCTGCTTGCTGACCCCCGCATGCACATCCAGCTTGGCAACGGATACTCTTCTATGAGCCACGATCGTTGGCTGGGCGGGACCCTCTGGCACCCCCCCGAATCCCCTTCGCGGGAGGGCCAGATTTGCGAGCTGTGGGACCCCATGTTCGGATGGATCTGGGACCGTGTCAGGATCTGGCTTGGCCCAGCAGCTGTCGCCCGTCTTGCCTCTGCGAATCTCTGCCTCTCCGACACTCCTGACATCACAAGATGGTCCTCAAACCAGGACGACCAGTTCACTCTATTTTCTGCCAGGTCCGTTGCCCGCGGCATCGGGACCCCATCACCCCTCACCGCTCCTTTCTGGCACGTGTGCATCCCCATCAAATGGTCAATCCTTATCTGGCGAGCCCACTTCCGAAAGCTACCCACCGACGATGCCATCACATCGATTGGCTACAGCCTAGCTTCGAGATGCTATTGCTGCACTTCCCCTCAAGCAGAATCTGCTGAGCACATCCTCACCTACGGAGATCTCGCCAAGAATATTTGGGCGAATCTCAGCAACAAGTTTAGGAAGGCCCCCCATCTTGGGGCTTCAACGATCTCCTGTCCACATGGAGCCTCTCCCACGGACATCAGATCGTAGCAGCCGTAGGCATTTGGGTCCTGTGGAAAAATAGGAACTAGTTCCGATACGAAGGCCAACATCTTCCCCCCTCCAACTGTACATGGAAATCATCAGACAAATCCTAAAGATTCGGAGGCGCTGCTCGCACTCCATGCCCAATTTCTGGGAGACCCTAGATTAGTCTTTGCCTTCTTGTTTATGTTTTGTCGGCTTGCCTAGCCGTCCCTTCTCTTTTGCCCGCGCTAGGCGCGCTTCTTATATAGGCTTTTTCATTTTGCGCCTGATACATCAATAATATTCCCCTTTCTTTTATATATATATATATATATACATATATATATACATATATATATATACATATATATATATATATATATATATATATATATATATATATATATATATATATATATATATATATATATATATATCATGTATCGTACTTCCAAGATAAATATAAGTTTAAATAGAAAATAATATGTATTATATTTAATATTCAATTTATAAGAATTTACTCATTAGATTGTAAAAATACACTACCTATATTTATACACATTTATATATCTACATGGACCTTTTTGGAAGCACTACATGACTACATGGGCCTATGTTGGTTTTGGGTCAGGTCCGGGCTAGAAGGGTACAACTGGATTTCCTAAAAGTCAAAATATTAATAAATAACTAATTAAATTATTTATAGGGATTAGGTCACAACTTGGCCTAGTTTTCCTAGTTAGAACAAACATATGGCTTGGTCTTCTCTACCATGGCTAAAACACTAGTCAAAGCACTTGACTACACTATTCGTGTCATGATTTCTAGACGTCTTGCACTCCAAATCTTAACCATGACTAAAGCTCTCTATCGTAATAACTAAATATTTATAAACTTCCAAAAATCACCATTTAATTCAAATAAATAAAACAATTTTTTTAAAATTTTGGGAAGAGGAGTTACAAATCTACCCACCTTAAAATAATTTTGTCATCGAAATTTAAGGAACAAGTCCATCAGGGATGGTAGAAGACGGGCTCACTAACTATCAGTTATTCTCATGGTCATTTCATAACTACAAATCCTTGAGGACTTCTACCCTCCTTTGGTCACACTACTCCCTCAACACACATGTCACTAAAACTTTATAACTTCAAACTAGTTGTTAAAATTACTACCAACAGCTATCTATGGCATATATGACATCTCTAATCCCTCTTATCTATAAAACAACTAAAATTCAATAATCAAACTAATGTACACTATAACCTAAGAATTTCTGATAAGTTCTAAACAGCACGATCATTCGTCACCCCGAAATAGGAAGGGACGAGAATCAATGGTACGGAAAGGCAAGGAAGAATAATCGAAAGCAAATACGAAGTTTCAAGGACGATAGAGAATTTCTAAGAGAATTTTCAAGGCAGTGTGGATTAAGATTTCTAAGAGTTTAGTCATATTCGCAGGCTCGTATCAGTTCAGTTATGTAACCGATACGATATGCTCTGACCTGCATGGGCTACCAAAATTTTTTGTCACGGCTCGTACTCGCTTTTCGGGACACGAGCGCATCAACAAGCCAGCTACGCATCAAGCGGACTCCAGCCCAACTCGAATACGTAAACGCTGTCTGGACTATGGTAATGTGTCTAATCATGGCAAGGCAAACTATATCTCAATCTACAATAAGAGTATAAAACATGAATGAACACTATGGGTCGTGGTCTGCAGCCCACTAGCGTACATGTCCGATTAGACTCCAAGAAATAATATGAGTCTATAAAGTAAGCTAACAAGCAGAGTATATCATGATAAGGAATGAAAGCACGAACGGATAATAAACATAATATCAATACCTGGATCCTGCAAGTATATCTCGAACATCTACCATCCTTCTCTGCTAAATAACTCCATGCAGTCGCTAAACCTGAAGAGATCATCAGGTCCTCAGGGGACATAGCAAGATACATAAAACATGCCTATCTAACAGTTTATCATACATGGAAAAATAAACAGAAACGAGACAGAAACTGACAAGTAACTACTGGCAAGTGATTACTAACAAGTGACTACAAACATGGACACGAGAACAACTACGCATACATGAACTGCTGGAAGTAACAAGTGAACAAGAGTTCAACAGATACTAAACCCTCGCCCCGAGTGGACTCGCAGGTTTGAACTAATTACTAACCCTCGCCCCGAATGTGGACTCGTAGGTTAGTTTACGACAAACACCCTCGTCCCGAGTGTGGACTTGCAGGTGCAAATAGATTATAACAAACACCCTCGCCCCAAGTGTGGACTCGCAGGTACAAACAGTCAACCCTCGCCCCGATTGTGGACTCCCAGGTTGAGAAAATAAATAGAAATTAGCAGTTCAGTTACACGCACTCACTCCATGATACGATATGACTTAGTCAAGGTACTTGTGATGACCCGGCATAACTCAGTCAAGATACATGTAAGGATAAGTGTCGTATGGTCTATAATGTCAAACTCTGGACCATGACGGTATATAAATGAGGTAATACATGATATACATGATGCAGAAAAGCATACCAATCAATCAATCCAATAAAACTAACTGATGACATATAACTACTAGGTAAAGAAATAAGCATGCAACAAACTGTAGAGAGAGGCAAGGCATACTTGCCTGGTGTAGAATCGATCACATCTAAATAGCAACTCGTCAACCAATGAACCACAAAACTCTAACTCCTACAAACGACTCCGGATGCTGAAACAGACATTGCCAACATTTTTTGAATAGTCAAATTAGCTACGGTAGCCTACCCATAAGTCTAATTCTGGACACATGGACAAAACGATCATTTCGGGTTTAAAACGATGTCCACCGTTGGACCCGCTTTGCACCAAAAAGTGTGCCAACATTTATGGTCTCTAAAGTCATCAAACTACATGTCTACGGGTTCATTTTTTTGATATGAACCAAACCATATGTCCAAAGTTGGATTCCGGCGTGCCGTGCACAAAATTGCCCGTTGAGTCGGATTGTAGTGCCCGCAAAATGGCGATCCGATCAACTGTCTCATAATCGGACCAACCTTGGCATACTGGAACAGAAAAATATTATGGTCCTGTTGGTATAAGTTTTCTCTAGATTTGACGAATGCGCACAAAGTAATTTGAAAATTTATAAAGAGGTCGATACGGTGAATTTCGACGGATATGCTTCAAATTCGTCGCGCACACACGACCAATTTAAATTCCGTCAAAGCCCACACGTCCGCGAAGTCGATACGCACCTTTCGATGCTTTCGGTTTGCGACCACGTCGCCCGATTTGGCGGAACGCACGTCGTACCAGAGAGTTTTATTGAAATTCACTATTTTCAAAATCTGTTTTTTTTGTCAGTTTTGGGAGATGAATTTCTCGACGCACGATCGACGAAATTCGATTCTACAAAAATGTTTGCAAAGCCCTATAGGTTGTATCTAATTGTTCTTAACTAGTTTTAAAGAAAACATCAATAAGCAATTAGAATCAGTCTTCGAAGTCGATGATCTGACAGCAAAAATAGAATGCATTGGCACTATTTTCGTCGAGGTTTGTCTCGACTTTCCTAGGTTCTGGTCCTCTAGATTTCAAACGAATTGAAAGGAAACAAATTCGTATATGTAGTCTACATACCAGAAGAGACGAATCTCGAAAGGGGCGATCGCGCGTCGCAAGAACCTGCAACAAAGTTGGGTCGATGGACTGTTGTTGCTGTCTACTGCGGCTGTTTTGCTGCTACACCCGCACGTCTCCGGCCATCTCCGGTGACGTGCGGCGGTGGCTCCGATGGTGGGTGGCCGCACAGGCTGTCCAGGGGTGTGGCGGCTTTAGGTTTAGGGTTTGGAAGTTGATACATGTATTCCCCTCTCGATCGAAAGAGTTAAACATTCGATTATATACATGTGGGATTTGTTTGTTCTCAATTGCTTGGAGGGTTTGGATATGCTCGAGTTAGGCTGGGTTTAACTTCTCGCGAGAAATTCCAATTTCTCGCGAGAAATTGGGTAGTGGTTTATTTTTTTTATTTTAGTTACATATATATATATATATATATATATATATATATATATATATATATATATATATTTCTCGCGAGAAGTTGGGTAGTGGTTTATTTCTTTTTATTTTAGTTACATATATATATATATATATATATATATATATATATATATATATATATATATATATATTAGTGGTTTATTTCTTTTTATTTTAGTGGTTTATATATATATATATATATATATATATATATATATATATATATATATATATATATAAACCACTAAAATAAAAAGAAATAAACCACTAATATATATATATATATATATATATATATATATATATATATATATATATATATATATATATATATATATATATATTAGTGGTTTATTTCTTTTTATTTTAGTGGTTTATATATATATATATATATATATATATATATATATATATATATATATATATATATATATATATATATATATAGAATATAATCAAAATAGTTGCAGCATAAACAAAATATTTTATAACGAAACTCTACATATATAACTATTATATACATATATATATATATATATATATATATATATATATATATATATATAT
Source organism: Iris pallida (assembly GCA_029216955.1). Classification (NCBI taxonomy): domain Eukaryota; kingdom Viridiplantae; phylum Streptophyta; class Magnoliopsida; order Asparagales; family Iridaceae; genus Iris; species Iris pallida. The sequence continues at coordinate 8,642,286 of JANAVB010030420.1, read as the reverse complement.
ATATATATATATATATATATATATATATATATATATATATATATATATATATATTCCATGTATTTGACCTATTAATACCGAATACAAACTATAGTTTATAACAACTACTATTCTCTCTCCAGAATAATTATTACTTTAATACCATTAACACTTGTAGGTTGTATATAGAGTTATCAACAAAAATTAA